>JAANSO010002498.1:0-13342 GCA_036507315.1 Lepidocyrtus fimetarius
GCAAAGTTCCCAAAGGAATGAAATTCAACCCGGCTTGATTTTGGGGTGCGGTTTGAGCCAAAGTTTGAAGCCATCCTGTACGGTTAAAAAACTGACCAAATTTCGGGCTTAATTTAAATTCCTCCTAAAACCAATCGTAAAACAGCAATTTAAGTAATTTCCTAAATAAAATAATATTTTTAAAAAAAGATTCTAAATTTTTACCGTATTTGAATCTGCAGCAAAGCAGACAGCAAAAACTGCAACGGCAACGAAAAGAATGAAAAGTTTTTGGGCCATTTTTAACGAGTTTTTCTTTCCAGTTAGGTAAAGTTGGTTACAGTTGGATAGTTTTTGTATGTAATAAACAGTTAAAATCTGTGCTTTATATACAAAAATCTCTGCCAGTTACAACAAAATTTCCGTCAATTACAAGTCTGTGTAAATAACTTCTATGATTGACCTTTGATTGACCTTGACCCTTAAGAGTAATAGTGGCAATGCAATCTGGTAGACGTAAACTGAAGAAAACCGGATGAAAAAATGAGTTTACTTAGGCAGCTATTTCCAGACTTTGCAAACATTATTTTCCACAGCCATTGCCATTCCTGACGTTTTTCCAAAGCTGGATTTAAATTGCGTATGAATTAGGTAAATATTACTTGAAAGTGAATCGATGGCAAGGTTAAGGCTAAAAATTGACAATTTGAATGTGTTTAAATGACTAATGTCATGTTTTGCGTGTNATTCCTGACGTTTTCCTAAATCTGGATTTAAATTGCGTATGAATTAAGTAAATAATACTTGAAATTGAAGCAATTGCAAGGTTAAGGCTAAAAATTGACAGTTTGAATGTTTGAATGACTTTTTGCAAGTCGTATTTTGCATGCGTATGAGACTGATTAAATATTTGCAAATGTTTTTCATTTTTGCAATAGCTGCTGCTGGCGCTATTTTTACATTCTGGCTTTCACAGCATTATTCTCCGATTCATAGAGTAGCCAAGGCCAGTAAATAAAATTAAAACAGGTAAATAAACAAAGAGCTAGAAACGGGGTTATCTGTTCCATTCTTTGGATTATTTTTTCACAGCCATTTCCAGGTTTTCCATTGCGTTCCAGTTTGCACTCTTCCAAAGGTGGAACTCCATCATCAACTATTTGATCTTCATTAATATCCCGTTTGATCTCAATCGTTGTTCCACTTCCGCTTGTTTTAATAACAAACTCGATGTTTTTACATGATTGGATCGGAACTAGAGGGAACATTCCATTTAACTAAATTCTGAGATTCAAGCGGAATATCACAATCTTTTGAATTCCCGGGTTTGCTAGCCTTTCCCTTCATACTTTGCAGTCTAGATTTCGACCAAAAAGCAATTAAAGTTAATTTAACTTAATTAATTATTATTTTAAACGCATTTTTGATTAAATTTAACTTACTTTAAGACAATTGTGTATTCTAGTAGAGTAAAAAGCACGAATATTATGCAAGCCACCATCCAAATGTCAATAGCTTTTACATAGCTCACGTTTGGAGTTGTATAGCTGAAAAATAACCTCAATTAAGTTACTAATTAATAGATGATTATAATTTTTACTTAACTAACCTGACAGCAGTAAACATAGCAGTTAAAGTAAGCAAGGTAGTCATGCAAAGGGTCATCCTGTCCCCGTTTACCGGCGGAACTAAAAAACTTAGCCAGCTTATCATTATAAAAAGTGCGCATTGGAATGTACGTTTGAATCACGTGGTAGCTTATCTTACGGCGGAGAACCACTCGGAAGTAAATGCCGGAGTAGATTCCTTTAGTAAAAGTTAAAATTAATTACTTAATTAAAATAAATTTTAAGTGTTATTACCTGAACCACTGTTTATATAAAAATTTGTCGCAGTTTTTGCAAGGGACACGTCATAATTTGGCATTTCATTGTCTGAATCGTCGTTTATAAAAACCGCGCCTTTTCCTTCTTTCCAATTCAAAATGAGGTAGTCACTCGAATAAGCATCTTTTAAAATATAATTAACTTAATTATTTACATAATTGAAATTAAGTTNAATTAACTTAATTATTTACTTAATTGAAATTAAGTTTTTAACTTCTTACAGCTTTTAAGGTCCACATCGCAAATCTGCGTGTCCGCCGGATAGTAATGAAAATGCATGTGGCAAGCCATTGTAAGTGTGAGCCTAAAAATAAAAATTTACATAATTTGCATAATTAAACTTAAAATTAGTTTGTACCTCGCGGAATATCGTAAACTCCCATCAGGATACATTCTCAGCGACTCCGGTTTGGAGACTATTAACGGTTGTTCCACTTTAATCACGTGATCTGTGAAAAACAGCGTAATTGCGTAAAATATGGAAAAATCTAATAAATTGTACAATTTTGTACCGATGAATATATCCGGATGCCAGATTTCATTTAAAATTGCTGGATTCAATACAAAAAACTCATCCGGGTCCAAATCTGCAGCGACATTTGTTAATCTCTTGTCCTTCCAGTAAATTCGGTAGTTTATTTCCAAGCATAATTCCTTAATTAACTCAGATTAATTAATTCCAGCAGTTAAATTAACTTCAATTAGTTTATTTTACCTCTTTTATTTCGTTCACATCCCTCACGTTAAAAACAAGCACGGAAAAATTAACCATTGTTGGACCATCTGTAATTAAACAACCTTTAAAGTTAAAGAATAAAGTTTGCAGTTTTAAATCTTACCATCTTCTGGAGTAGAATGGATACTGTAATTTTCCGGAAGTAGGTTTAAACTCGTTGTGGGGCCGGGAACGTGTCTTACAGCTCGATTTAAATTAATTGGAGAAATTAAAGATAAGTTAGTTGCTTTCACCGGAAGTAAAAATAACGTAAAAAAGGAAAAATACGCCAAGAAATGCATTTTTACTGCTTCTCAAGTTGATTTCTGCAAAAACACGTATCTGGACTGCTTTCTCTTCAAAACTGATTTCACTTCCCATTGAAAACATATTCCAGGCTTAATTGCGTTTTGCAATTAACGAAAGTAAATATAATTACCTAGATGATTATTTATTTGTGTGCAAGTAATTATTCCACCTATTATAAATCATAATTTTCTACGAGATTAACTGTTGAAGTTTACCTTCCGGAATAATCTTTAAACGCGCTTTCTCCTTCATGAGACATTGCGTGACAAACGGAAGCAAAATGGAAATGTGAAGATAACGTGTCAGGATACAGTTTTGAAGTAACGATGATTATTTACAGGTCATTAAACTAATTATTTCCAAGAATATTAGTATTATTCGCATGAGAAGAACAATATTGCAAAAATATGCTATTTTTTATCCCTAGTTTCGTTAAACACGCATGCATCATATGGAATAACCAATTATATTTCTGAAAATCGTTTAAAAATCATTACCTGATGTTATCGAAGGATAAGAATAAAGCGAATGGAAAACTAATAAATTATCCTTGTAGGATGAAAACTTTTATTATCATTCCGATACTTTGCAACAAACTACTTAACAATTTAACAACCTATTTTTAAAACAACAGTGAAGTACTTGCCATACAAAGATGCTAACGCTATAATTGTTGCATGCTTTATAATGCTTATCTGAAAATGATAAGCATTATTTCGGAACTTGAATTTTACGGAAAACGCAATAAAAACAGGTGCGCTACAGCACCCTGAAACAACTTACGTAATAAATATGCAATTTCAATTTCTTAAAAATTCAATAATTACCCAAACTATTTTGCAATTAATTAATTAAGTTATAAGTTTGAACTGCATAAACATTGAAAGCGGTCACATGAGGAGGGATACGACTGTAGTGAAGCAAAATTCATGGCTGCTATTAAGATTCTATGCGGATAACCTAAAGTTTGAACTTTGCATGTACAACTTTATTAAAAATCAATAAAATTGGCATATTTTTTCAATAATTACGTAATAATTATGTTAAATTTGTGTTTTATTAGTGCCATATTGACTGGAATATGCGGACAGGGAATATGAAGACTTTTATAGAAGCTCTGGAGTTATCGGGGCAATTAAGGATTCCAGAGGAGGCAAGACGAGTGTGTGCAGGACAAGGTGTTCAAATTTAACCGTTTAAAAATCAGTTTTAATTTTTATTTTAATGTGTAATTAAAATTTGGAACGTAATTAAATTTAAAACATAACTTTACATTTAATGGGAGTAATTCTTCTTCTTGTAAAATACAATCATAAACTCACAGAAGATACTAGATCACACTTGTTTTTATACCGTTCATTACATAACTTGCAAAAAAAACCGGCAAAATCAAGAATCTAAGTGGTTATATGATCATTTGCATAACGTTAGTCTGCACGTGGCAATCACTTTTATTACTGATTACATTTAATTATTAATTTCAAGAAAAACACTCAGAATTTCACGCCCATTTTACGAGGAATGCAATAATGACGATCTGTTGCATAAGTTTTTAATTTTCTACGAAATACATCCAAAAATAACAATATTCAGCAAAAAAAACTCTTCATGATAATTACCAAATTTGCAAAAATAATCCAATTTAACTTTAATTATTCTCCTTTGACGTCAAAATATTAATTTCATTAGGTAACCCTTTTAAATTATAAAAATAAACTCAAAAAATACAAAATAACCAATTATTTACTACGTTTCACTTCTACGATCTACGAATCATTTACAACCAGCCGTAAATTAACTGTTGAAAATAATATTTTACATATTTTTAATCCAATACAATAAGACACATGACTGGTTCTACAGAAAAATGATTTTATTAGGGTTTAGGATGAAAAAAAGCATCAAACGGATCCGCCGGTTATCGTCCAAGTTCACAGACCTGTTACACAACCTTTTACAACGGAGATTACGTTATGGCATTACCTTAATCAGACGATACTAATGTAAATGTTAGCGTTAGCACGTTCCAAGTTATTCCAACGGTTTTTAAGTATCTGTAGGTATTTACGATGCTTTAACATGGTTCATAAATTGCACAACCGAAGTGGAGTAAGGTTCTTGTACGGCAACCTCATACTAAAATGAGTGATATCATGTATGGACAGCCCCTAACTTCCAAAGTAAAAAGCACGTCATTAATCACAAGTGAATTTAATATGAAATCACATTTACTCAATAATGATTCATGCTTAACAGAATACTTTGACCTGTGAATCGAACCATTTAAGCTGCCGCATTATTATTTTCATGTTGAAATATGCAATTTTGATAATTTATTACGGTAATCAAAAGCCATTTCTGGAAGCTCTTGTTATGCTTGGTCGGTAAAAATCATAAAAGAATTTTACCTGTTCCACCTGTGCCCAGTCCAAGTAATTGAACTGGTCAAGTAATTAATTATATGACGACATAGTTTATTTTTGTACCTGGGCCCACACAATTATTGTAAATCCTTTCCTGTGAATTCCAAAGTTTTTATTGAGTTTGTAAAAACTCTGATTTAAAAAGATTACCCGGGATAAACGGAAATCATTCGCAATAAAAATGTTTTTGTGAAGAATTAAATACGAAAAAAACTGTTATTTTGAACGTGATTTTAAGGCGTAATTTGCTGTTAATTATCATTTAAAAATGTATAAAAAGAAAGAATCTTTTGCAGATTCTTCACAGTTGCGAAATCCAACTTTTAAACAGCTTCACTTGGTGAAAGCACTTTTGCAACATGAATTTTCAAAGCTGTCTGTTTTTTACCCTTGCTTTAACGTCTGCTTACGGCAAAGTCGTAAGATACTCGTTTGAAGTAAGTTACATTTCCGGGACACCGGATGGGGTCTGGACGGATTCAATTTTGGGAATTAACGGTGCATTTCCCGGTCCTTTGATTGAAGCGGATGCTGGGGACACTTTAGAAATTGAAGTAATTAACAGCATCCAAGACGGGCAGAATGTTACTTTACACTGGCACGGGATATTGCAAAGGTAAGATTGAATTTAGCTAATCATAATTAATTATAATTGACAAATTAATTAAAATAATTGGATTTTAAAGAGGAACACCATTTGAGGATGGACCTGCTCAAATTACGCAATGTCCGATTAAATACGGCTCGTATCAAGTTTACCGATTTGAAGTTCCCATGTCCGGCACCTACTGGTAAATTAAATTATTAATTAATTAATTTTAACTGCTTTTCTAACGGTAAACGGTAACGGTAATTAACTTTGTAGGTATCATTCCCACGTAAATTCCCAATACACCGAAGGCCTCTGGGGAGTTATGATAATCCGATCCCGTGACGACGTNTTCCCACGTAAATTCCCAATACACCGAAGGCCTCTGGGGAGTTATGATAATCCGATCCCGTGACGACGTATACCGGCATTTTTACGATAAGGAACTCTTGATCACCATGAACGACTGGTATCACACTTCCGGTCATGAAAATGAAAAATGGCTAATCTCCCCCGAATCCCGCGGGGCTCCACCATATCCCTCCTCGGCTTTAATGAACGGTGTCGGCCGCTATCCCTGCAACTACGCCAGGGACTTAGGCTACCTTTGCAACTCAAACGCGCAAAAACGTCCGGTATTCTCAGTAGAACGCGGGAAAACTTACAGAATCCGCCTTGTAAACACCGCGGGCTGGACCGCCTTCAACTTCACTGTAGAAGGCCACACCATAACGGCAATTGAAGTCGACGGGTTGGAAACCTACGTTTCCGGTGGGACTATCGGGGACGCCGTGCATATCGCCGCCGGACAAAGATACTCGCTTTTAATCAGAACGTCTTGGAGTACCCCGTTAGGTTCCAGGTTTCTTATCCGAGCAAGTCTCCGAAGAGAATTCCTTTTCACCCTTCCAAACAACTTGAACCGTTTTCCCGAAGCGCTTATTGGTGAGGTCACCGGGGTTCTCCAGTATACCTCTGAAGCTTCAACTGCGCAATTGATTGAACCGGAAATGGAAACTTTTGATTATACAAGCCAATACTCTGCGAGGACCTGGGACAGTTTGAGTTTTCTCAAAGAAGAGTATTTAATCCCATACACCGACCCAATTGCCCCAACCCGAGTTGATAAAAGCTTAGAATTGGACATAGTCTTTGAAGAAGACGCGGACGGTATCCGGCGGGGGTCATTTAACAACCGCCCATTTGAATTTACTGACGGAAAGCCCCTCTTATCTAAATTTATTGAAAACGCTACCCTTCCCAAGGGTACCTTCCCTTTTGTTGTGAATTACGGAGATGTTGTGGAAATAGTTGTAAATAATCCGGAGAGGGGACCCCATCCAATTCATTTGCACGGACATCATTTCTTTATCATGGGGTCGGGACAGGTTGGGGACGGAAATTACGATCCTCAAAGACATCGGCTTACTTATCGAGGGGTGAAAAGGGATACGGCGATGATTCACGAGTTTTCTTGGCTTGTTATACGGTTTGTGGCGGATAACCCGGGAGTTTGGACTTTGCATGTAAGTTTTAACGTACAATATGTTCCAACATGTTACGATATATCGTGATATGTTGCAATATGCTGCGATATGTTGTATATGTTGTGTTTAATTTGCAAAAATCATGCTTGTATTTGTTTCTTCTTAACAGTGTCACGTAGACTGGCACATGTTGACCGGGATGATGATGACAATTATCGAAGCTCCGGAGTTATCAGGACAATTATCTGTACCGGACGAAGCAAGACGAGTTTGTGCGGAACAAGGAGTGCGAATTTAATTAAATTTTGCAAATTTTAATATTTTAACAGAATTTGTTTAAATTAAAACTGTAAAAGTAATATTGGACTAATTCAAATAAACTAAATTTAGCGCATTCAACTTTTTTACCTTGAAAATTGAATTGTTAATTATTTTCTTATCAACTATTGCTTATCATGCCCTGGTATTCACAATGAGAAAGAAAGTTCTCTGAAGGCAAAACCTTATCATTGCAGGTGCCCTTCCCCTGTCCATATTGTGAAATGCGCCAACCCTCAAGGTTATCGGTTGACAAGACCTTAGAAACCTCCTCGTCCATTTGTCCTCCTTTCCTAAACCGCTTCTAACTCCGTTTAAAATCCTCTTGGAGTTAGGAATGGCCCGGCTCCCAAAATCCAGAAACATTGTACAAAAGCAAAAAATATTTATTAGTAGTCCAAAACCGTTTAAAATCGTGCCAGTGCTTAAAATCGTTCTGAATTGAATAATCGCATAAAGTGAAAAAATCATCTCAACCGTTCCGCAGATTTGCACAATTGGAAAAAGCGTAAATCTCTGGCAATCATTAAGAATTCCAGTAAAACACTGCATTTCCCTGAAAGTTTTCCAATTTTTACTTTCTTTACAATCCTGAATTAAAAACAAAAGATAAAAAAGAGAAATTGTAGCCAGGATGCCGCCAATGCCGCAAAGATTACACAATGTGTTAGTATGACCATATCCCAGAAAAATAAAAAAACCGAAGTGAAAAAATATTCGCAAGTTGGCCCAAGCATGACCGGATGAAGACTGCATGGAAAATAAGCTGAAAGGACTGCCGAGCCAATGCAAAACGCCAAAGACGAGGTGATAGCAAAAGTAGCCAACAGACTTGTAAAAAACTTCGTTTTTCTTTTCCACTTCCGGTTCTTAGCACACTTCTTAGTTAACTTTTCCTCAAATAGTAAAACATTTACTAATTTCAAGTAATTATTTGGATTTAGAAAGTAATGTAAATGAAGATAGCAAATTGAGATTTTCACTGAGAGTTGGAAAACATGATAAATTGCGACCATTGGAAATGAATGATGCGAAGGAGCGGTTGGCCTTTTACGAGGATAAAAAAGTTCAATTAAATTTGTCAAAATGGAAACGGTATGAAAGGCAAAATGGAGCTTTTTCTTTGAATTATTTTTGAATAGAATTTTACAGGAATTGGTTTCATATTGAAATGGAACATATTCAAAGAAAATGCCAAGGTTTAAATAAAACTTTAGAAATTGCTTAGGTTTCAACAGGAACCGTAACGAGTTAGCAATTCTTTTCATTTTTAAAACAAAGTTGAAACAGGAAATCATTGCAAAATTGTAGAAACTACAAAACTGACAATGGAAAAGGTTCATTTTGGTATTGAAGAATAATTTTAAATGTCACAACTTTAGTATATGCATAGTTAAAAAACAAAATCAAGAATGAACAAATATTGGCAGCCTGCAAAATATTGACAAATTAATGATAGGTTACACCATATACATGTAGAGTTCAACAATAATTTTGTAATTTAAATATTTTGTATTCCTTAAACGTATTTCTAATGTAAGCGAGTTTTATCTATTTCATCTAAAAACAGAAGGACAAAGCAAAAGTCAACGGTTTTCCAGCCAGAAAAAAGCGCTAAATAAAAGTTTATGACAATTTAATTTTTTAATTTGATTAAAACACTGAATTTTCTACACAACTACGTAATAACTTTAAGTTGCTTCAGTTGATTAAACGTAGGGACTTATCGTGGGCGTAAATTTACTTAAAATTATTATTTCCTCTTGCGCAGATTAAAAGATAAATAGTAAGGCAAGTATTTAAAAGAAGCTTCGCCTTTAAGCCGGGTTGTGCCTTTTTATGCAAAACTTGAAACCATTTAGAAACATATAACAGTTTTCGGAATTTTAAAAGAAATTAAAAATAAATGTAAACATTATTGCGTAATCTACTACTTGTACAAAAACATTTTTATTTTATCTTATTTTATATAATTCAATTTTATTTAACAGCTAAGCAAATTACCCTTTCTAAGATAACATGTAATAATTACTTATTGTAAAATTTTAATTTACAATATTTATTAGCCACCATGATGTGGATGGCATAAAATGTATTCCAGATGTAATGTGCCCCAAGGGGAAATCACGGTTAATAAATTCATTCATTCATTAATGAAATTTTTTTAAAATTAATGCATTCATTTTTAGATAATATTCCAAAAATAAATTGATTGATTGGCTCATTGATTTTTAAGTGGCGGAAGCCCGTGTGTGCACTACCAGAAAAAACGTTCTCTGAAGGCAAAACCTTATCATTGCTGGAGCTCTTCCCCTGTCCATATTGTGAAACGCGCCAATCTTTAAAGTTATCGGCTGACATGACCTAAGAAACCTCCTCGTACATTTGTCCTCCTTTCCTAAACCCTTTTTTAACTCCGTTTAAAATCCTTTTTGAATTGGGGATGGCCCGGCTTCCAACATCCAGGAACATTGTACAAAAACAAAAAACATTTACAAAAAGACCAGAAACGATTAAAATTGTACCAGAGCTTAAATCACTCCTGAACTGAATTATTGAGTAGAGTAAACAAATCATAAAAACACTTCCTGAGATTTGCACAATTGGATAAAAAGTAAATCTCTGGCAGTCATTAAGAATACATGAAAAACATTGAATTTCTCTATAACAAAGAAATGTTCTTGCCCTTTCCGTAGTTTCTTTACAATCCTGTATTAAAAACAAAAGATAAAACAACGGAATTGTAGCGAGGGATATAACTAACGGCGCAACCATTACGCAATGTGTTAGCAAAGCCCATTCCAAGAGAAATATAAGCCCAGGTGTGAAAAATAATTCGCAAGTTGTCCCAAGCATGCCAAAATGAAGAGTACACGGAGCAAAAGCTGAAAGGACAGCAGAACCAATGGAAAAAGCCAAACAGGAGGTGATAACAAAAGTAGCCATCATAATTGTAAAAAGCCTTGTTTTCCTTTGCCACTTCCGGTCTACTGCACACTTCAAAGTTAACTTTTCCTCTGATAATAAAACATTTACTAGATTCAAGTAGTCATTTGGATTTAAAAAGTAATAGAATTGAAGATAGCAAAGTGAGATTTTTATGCCTAGTTGGAACAAATGAAAGATATAAACCATTAGCCCAATTGAGTTTCTCTGTAATGTTGCATACACAAGTTCCGATACACTTGTCAGAATTGAAATACTTTGGAGAGCAAAATGCACTCTTTTTTGGTTTAAATTGCTTTTAAAAACAATCTTTGTAGAAGTTTTTAAAGCTTGAAATGGAACATATCCAAAGAAATTACATAGTTTTAGAGAAAACTGTTGAAATTGCTTAGGATCCAGTAGGAATCCTAACGAGTTCGCAACTCTTTTCATTTTTAAAACAAAATTTGAGCAGGAGACCATTGCGAAATTGTGAAAACTAGAAAACTGATGAAAAATGTTCTTTTTGAAGTTTAAAATGCCAACGATTATTGGACAGTTATAATTTATAACTTCCTCATACATTTTGGTTTTAATTAACTTTTATAAGTAATAATAATCCAGAATGATCAAATATTGCTTGTAAATAATAATTATAATAATTGATTCTGGGTTACACAAAATGCATGTTCAATTCAACAATCGCGTAAATATTTAAATGTTCTTTCCTTAAACGTATTTCAAATGTACTTATTTAAGCGAGTATTGTTTATTTCATCTATAGGGAATTTTTGGACAATAAAAATTCCATTTAGTAACGAAACGGTTTTGACCGTAATTTTTATCGGTAATAAGGAACAAAATGGTGTTTGAACATCTTCAGTGTTAACTGAATGCTTGAACAGGACATCATTTTTATTAAATGAAAATTGTAAAAACCGGAAAAGACTAATCAATGATATTTTTGCGAAAGAAGGAAGCAAAATTTAAAACATTTTGCAAAAAATTGTTGACAGTAACCCACCAAAGAATAGTAAATGCTGACCCATGCTTACAGAATTTTACAAGTCGACAGTCATTTGGCATAATTGATTTTTTTGCGATTTTAATCTATTTGACTTACAGAGAAAAGGACAGGCTGTCTAGAGGCAAAGCAAAACTAATTCAAATGCAAAAAACTTAAATTTCACGACAAATTTTAATCTAGCTTCGTGACAAGCCGTAAAACTTCAAATTATAGCAGCTACCTCAAAAGAATTGCTATAAAAGGAAGCACTGCTATGCTATATCGCTTTGGTCTAATTGGAAGTTTCACAGTAATTAAAAATTAGGCAACTTGGCCTGGGCATTGCAAGGTAATTATTTCCTCTGCGCAGGTCTTTAATTAAAATCATCAAAAATTAGTTTATTTTTAAGACATGAATACATCAGAGAATAAATTTTGACTAATTAGGTAATTTTTGAATAGCAGAAGCCCGGTTGTGCACCACAAGAAAAAACGTTCTTTGAAGGCAAAACCTTATCATTGCAGGTGCCCTTTCCCTGTCCATATTGTGAAACGCGCCAATCTTTAACGTTATCGGTTGACATGACCTTAAAAACCTCCTCGTGCATTTGTCATCCTTTCCTAAAGATCTTTTTAATTTTCCTAAAATCTTCTTTGAATTTGGAATGGTGCGGCTGCCAACGTCCAAAATTATCGTACTAAAGCAAAAAATGTTAAGCAAAAGCCCTGAAATCGCACAAAGCGTAGCCGTACTTAAAACGCTTCTGAATTGGATAATCGCGTAAAGTGAAGAAATCATCAAAACACTTCCAGACAATTGCACAAGTGGAAAAAGGGTAAATCTCTGGCAATCATTTACAATTCCAGTGAAACACTGTATTTCTCTGTAAGTTTTCCACATTTCCTGGTTTTCTTTACAAGTTTGAATTAAAAACAAAAGATAATACAAAGAAATAATGGCCAGGGACACCGCCATTCCCGCGAAGACTGCAACATGTGTTAGCAAAACCACTTCCAAGAGAAATATAAGCCCTGGTGCAGTAAACAATTCGCAGGTAGCCCCAAGCATGCCGGAATGTAGAGTACATGGAGCATAAGCTGAAAGAACAGCCGAACCAATTGAAAAAGCCAAAGAAGAGCTGATAACAAAGAAAGCTAAAATAACTGCAAAAAACGCTGCTTTTCTCTTCCATTTCCGGTCCCTGCAACATTTTGTAGTTAACTTTTTCTCAAATAGTAAAACATTTACTAAATTTAAATAATTATCTGGATTTAGAAAGTAATTTAGCTGAAGATAGCAAGTTGAGATTTTAGCTGAGAGTTGAAACACGTGAAAGATGGAGACCATTGGCCCTGAATTTCTTTGATGGTACACAAGTTCCGTTAAACTCGTCAGAATTGAAAGGGCGTGCAAGGCAAAATGGACTCTTTTTGCTTTTAAATTGTTTTGAAAATCAATTTTTTCTGTGTTTTTGCTCATTTGAAATGGAACATATCCAAAGAAAATGTTGAGGTTTAGACACCATTTTAGAAATTGCTTAGGATCCACCAGGAACGCTAGCTTTTTAGCGAATCTTTTCATTTTTAACAGAACTTTTGACCAAGACACCATTTTAAATAAGTCAACAATAGTGACATTTGGACTATAAAACTAATGGAAAAGGCTTTGTGGAGTAATTTAGAAACTTCCGGAACACCTTCGGAC
>JAANSO010002499.1:0-13339 GCA_036507315.1 Lepidocyrtus fimetarius
CTAGTTAGTTAGTGCCTCGCCTTTTACGTGCTCTCTCCTCGTGAAATGTGTGTGGTGATCTATGGCATGTTAGTAACAGCACGTTTAGCACGTCATCTCATTAATAATGTTCTGCCACAAAATGTGCACTTATAAGAGAAGGGAGTGTATGAAAGGATTACTTTCCATGTGTTATTATTACGATTTTGTATGTAGTCACATTAAAAGTTTCATTTAAAGTTTACCAAAAAAAATAAAATCAAAATATCCACTTCGGATGCGTATGTACAGACACAACCGTGTTCAATAGGATTGTATTTAACCCACCACCATGGGAACTATTCAGGAAGTCTCCAAAGATGTTTGGCTCAAATTCGATTTTATTTTTTGCATCAATGTATCAAACCACCAAACAGATTCAAAAGAAAAAGTTGGCATTTTCTATTACGGCCTAAACCAAAAATATGCAAGCGGAAGTACGAAGAAAAGTATTAAGGTGTCGTTTACAATCGTGGATTTAAAAAAGGCTTATGAATTTACATTTCACCTGACGCCCGTCTGTCGCTCTCATTCCCAATCTCACAATTTCATTGCATATTAACATAATATGACCATTTATTTTTTTCTACAAATACAAATGGCTGGGTCACAGTAATTTTGCTGATGTTGAAACAGGAAAAGAATATATATTACGGCCTAAACCAAAAATATGCAAGCGGAAGTACGAAGAAAAGCATTAAGGTGTCTTTTACAATCGTGGATTTAAAAAAGGCTTATGAATTTACATTTCACCTGACGCCCGTCTGTCGCTCTCATTCCCAATCTCACAATTATACATTGCATATTAACATAATATGGCCATTTATTTTTTCTACAAATACAAATGGCTGGGTCACAGTAATTTTGCTGATGTTGAAACAGGAAAAGAATATTTTTTTATATAAATCTCTGGAAACGATACGATGGCACAGCACACGATTTGAATGAGTGATGATGACACTGATGGTAAATCGCTATTTGAAATAGATAAGAATGAGAAAGATTTCAATCGATTAAACAAGAACTTTCTGCTTCTTTTTAACAGAAATATTGCTCACGTCAGCAGCAATACTTCATGATGAACGAAAGTGTCACTACCCTCACTTTTTTACCCTTCCTTTTTGGTGTTTGGGTTGTTCCTATTTTTAAGTCTAAAACACAGACATGGTCGTGTAGTCGTATCTAAGCATTTTAGTTGGATAAAATAATGGAAAACACGAGGCTCTCTCTCTCATTCACTATATATAAAAAACAGAACAGATGTTTTAAACGTATTTCAAACTGTGAGTTTGTGTTTACCAACTACCAAAATATTTTAATGAAAAACCAGCCAAGAAAATATTTTTTAAAAATATTATTGGGTATATTATGCATTATTGATATAATTACGTGCGTACATTACGCATGATTTTTTATCAAATGGAAACCAATCTATTTTGCTTATCTCAGAATATCCAATCTGATTGTATGAGCGTGCAAGGATGGTCTCATGATGCTTGTGATATTTCCCTTTGAGCCTGCCTTTTCTAATCGTACGGGTGTACACACTCATTTCTTTTATCAAGCATTTTTCATGCCTTTCAAATCCAATTGCAAATGCTGCCAATAAATTAACTTTGAGTATCATTTTCCAAGTGACATGCCGCTTGTTTTTTAGGGAATCATAGAAAGACGATTATGACCCCGGAGTAGAAAAATAGCAACAGCCAACAACGAATAGGTTGGCTTGTTGTCCTATTCATTATCATCACCGGGAGCTATCAACTATAAGAATTGTTATTATTGCCACTATTATTACATATTTTATAGAAACTAATGAAAGTCCCTGGAATCAAAAGAATAAAAAGGATAACGAGGCGAACAATTTTTGTTATGCTTTTTAGGTTAAGTGTAGAATTTATAAGTATATTTTATCATTTAATCAATATGATATTTGTAAGCTGATATCTAAACTGAAGAATATCCATGAATCGTAGCTTACTCATCTGAGGTGAAGGGTTTTTTTACTTGACTGGCGTAATATGCACAGTTTTATTATGTTATTGTTCTCTCCTTTTCCGATACAAGTTGAATGTATCCTGTCAAGTGAATCTTCTGCTTGTCGTGTACTATTTAGTTAAAATAGTAGGACTATGTACTTTATTTCAATAGCATTCTGAAAATAGTAGTGGTAACTAATAATGACTATGATCCGACCAAAAAACTACATGATACAATCCCTTTTTGCGATATCATCTAATCTCCTCTCCTTCAATCTTGACTTTTTATGGTGCCATGAAACATTGTCATTATTGGATTGAAGCAGCGATGAGAACGAAAAAGGTTTAAATTACCAGTTGGGATAATCAAACAAGATTTATTTCTATTCGCTGATACAAGAAGAGCACAAAGATGTTGTTTAAATCGTTTTAATTTTTTTGCATTATTCAAGACGCCTTTCAAATTCAAATGACCATTGTAGTTACTGGTAAATGTTGTGTCACGAACGTCCAATATATCAAGAAAGAAAGCCATTCTTATTCACGGCGAAGGAAATAAACTAAATGGTTTGGTTGATACCCATTTATTTTCTTTTTAAAGACATGGACAAGCCATGATAAACAAGAAGTCACTCGGCCATTGTTAACATAATTTAAAAGAAGCGATACAATAATACACAGTAGTTGCCTCAATATTGCCGTTATTATTGTTTAGGTATGTATTTAAAGAAAGTGGTTTCATTGAACTTTGCAATTTATTTTAACTTTGGGAGTATGCTCATATAAGGATTACTGAGAACCCAGTTTAAATTACTCGATCAGGGTAAAATTCCTCTGCCACGAATACTATTTCATTGTGATTATTCAAGTTATCAGGTTACCCTTTAAAGTTTATTAAATTTACTATAAAGAAAAAAATATTGAAATTGGCCGTTTCAGTACACCTTACTTGTAAGAAAATTTACCCATTCTCCTTAAAAACATTGAAAATTATAGGGACAAGGATAAGAAAATGATTTTTTAACGTTTGATAGTAGATAAAATTCTTTGAAACGTTGGAAAGCTAAAAGAAGGAGAGAGTTAAAATATTTTATTTATTACCCTGCTTAGCAGTCGCTTTTGTTATATGACGGCATGATTAGAATTTGCCCAAGTCAAAACAAAACCTCTTAGCTCATTTAAGTTTTACCTAGACATTATTGTTGCGATACATGCACGTGTAAATATGGCGTGTCAAGTTGCATTTTGCATATTGTTATTTATGTGTTAAGTTTTGTATCTAAAAGGTTCATTTTTTGTATTTTGAGTGTACCTTTTTTCTTGCTGCTTTTCTTTGACTCTTTCCCACTACCACGTTTAGAGTTGGAAGATGTAGTGTTGGAAGACGAGGAAGATGAGTTTTCTTCTGTATGACTACCCCATTTTGTGTTTTATGATAAAACTGATGTAGAATTGTGAAGGGAGTGTACAAGTTGAGTTATATGATTAGGAGAAATCTCCAAACAAAGCTGGAGAAGTAAAACAAAAAATATGACGAATGGATGTCACTTACACAAGCACTTTAAAAACTATTTAGTAAAAACTTTAAAACTTTAGAGCAAAATATTCATTTTTCTTCATTTCTTACGAGCATGTCAAATGAATAGGTGTCCAATAATACTCAATCATTTTTAATGAATGTATTTGATCATTAGCATATAACATATGAAGTAAACAGTGGTACATTTTGAGCTATTTCTGAATATCTCTAGCCTAATTCTTCTTTTTGCTGAAGAAACTCCTCTTGAAGAAATTGCTTCATTGTCATATCGTTTTTTCTACAAAGCGTCATTTTAAGAGGTTTAAAGTGGTTCGTGAACAAAACATTAAATATTGAACTATTCCTTTTGTTTGTACATTTCAGCATAGTCATTTAATTTGTAAATAAACGACGAATCCAACACTATGGAAGTGCCAGCAACATGCACTATTTGAAACTTTTATGGGTGAGTATACGCTATGATGATGATCATACGGAAACATTTCTTCAACAGCTAACAAATTGTCTTGCTTAAACTTTAAGAACAATAATATGCATATTTTTATTTACAAATTTTTACACCCAGAACTTAGGCAGCATAACCGATTTACTTTTCTTGAGCCCTTTTTGTTGCTAAACAAAATGTTTAAAAGAAAATGAAAAAGTTGAGACAACGCATGAAACACAAGTCGAAGTCAGATCATTTCATCTCATGCCAAATGCAACGCCCACACACAGTCTAAAGAATTGCTCAGTTGAGCAGATGATAATGAAGCCTTTGTATGTGTCATAAATGCGACTTTTTTAATGAAGGTGAATTCAATGAAAGAAATACGCACCAACCAAGAAGTACCACTTACATATGATGAAAATATGGTTCATACAAAGCTGCAAGAAATTTAAAAAGTTTAAGTAAATTCTTTTTAAAGAGAAAATTTTTGCATTCTAACAACTGCATACTTATGCTAGTTCAGAAATAAAGTAGATGACTCGCCGGTTATTCTATTTTTTAAATGATTCTTTTCAGCTTTCTTTCATTTTATGAAACGTTTTGTACCTAATCGTAACATGTTGACATTTATTTAACAATTTACTGCAAATTTCTCAAATGGCTATTCTATTTTTTAAATGATTCTTTTCAGCTTTCTTTCATTTTATGAAACGTTTTGTACCTAATCGTAACATGTTGACATTTATTTAACAATTTACTGCAAATTTCTCAAGCATATGCGGCAAGTCCGTTTACTGAAGAAGTAGTGTAATTTGACATTTGAGTTGTACGAAGAACAACAAAACGAAATGTTTATTGCTTGACCAAATTTTCTTTTTAAACTGTAACGTTATCACAGCTGAGAAAGAAATTCTCATATTTCTTGACGCTTATTTAAACCACAAAAATATTTTTTAAATCTCTTTTTGTGTGCATTGTGTTTTCATTTCATCTGGATGTTAAATCTTTAGAACGGGGACAAAAGCAAAAATTAATTCGGTCAAGATATATAAAACTTGTCCTTCTTCTGTTAATGACATTACTTGAGTACCTGACTGTAATATAAAGCAACATAAATTTCTGCACACATTCAGTTCTTCAAATATATACGTAATAAGAATAAACGTTTCACTCTATATAAATTAGCTGGTTTTGTTCTGTAACAGCATTGTAATATATTATGTAACAGAAATTATATCCTTACTACTTTCATCGTCGTGTATTGTTCGGTCATTGCCAGTTTAAAATAGTGTGTCAACCTGCTAGTATTAAATTTGTATTCATTTGCTAAACTTATTTTAAAATTTATTTATATTGTCATGTTAGTTTGAATGGACAAAGCGTCGGTTTAAATGCAGTGTCTATGGGTATTAAATTAAAATTTGACCGTTATAATAAATATCAGTTACTTGCTTTGTAATCTAATATGATTTTAGCTGAAAATATTATTCCACTTTTAAAAACAACTACATTGTAATATCAGCCTAGGCTTCAAAGGGATTTTATGCTAATTATTGATGATTTCTTTTCAAAATATACTTGATATGGTTTTAGAAATAAAAGGTCCAAAATATTGGTCAATAATCGAAATGTATTTAAAAATGCAATAATATAGCTTTAAAGAGGCAACGTATGCGATGAATGTGCACATTGCATTTGTGTAACAAAATATTTATGACCTTAATCCTCGTATCGCAAATCGTTATTTTGAGATAATATCGTCGGAATAGATCCAAGTAGGTATCAGATCTCATGCATATGTGGAAGGCGTGGGCAGGCAAGGTAGATTTTTTTACAATGTCTTCTACGAACGTATGTATTCCATGCATTCTCTAAATTCATTTCTTATTTACATAAGATTATCTTGTTTCCAAGATAGAAATTATCAATAATAATAGCATTGAAGAAAATTTGATCATCATCATCGCGTTGTATTATCAACGACAAACATTGAGCCGTCAAGGTCCTGATCATAATATCAAGCCTTACATTTCATTTGCCATTTTGCAATCTTGTCGTCGTCATCATTGCAAAGGAAAATTTATGATTATTTTTAGCACATTTGAAGACGACCTACATGACTGTTGTAACTAAAACATAAAACTTCCATGAAAAATCCATAAAATTTGTTAATAAAACACTAATCCTTGTAAATTTTCAACTTTTTGTCAAGAATTTGTTATTGTTTATTCACCAAAATTGCCGACTATAGTCTTACTAGATTGCGACTTGGAAGCAATGGTAAAATTACGGAGGATTAAAATTCCTGCTATAATTTAACGCAGCATATAACAAAACCTAAACACTTTGCTTTAAACGGGCAGATTTAGCTAGAATGAAACTTTTACTTAAGCCCGTTCTTGGAATTGCAACCAAGATTTAAGTTTTTTTGTGCGAGTGCCAATTTACAGTTCTTCCCACGAGAAAAATCAAACTAGAAACTATTCTGCATCATTCTTGAATGATGAGACCATAGTCTTTCACTTTATATCACTAAACCAGTTTCATGGAGCTTCCTCTTTTCCAAATTAAAAAGAGGAAATGAAATGTATATTATACAAGCAACATTCCACGGTTCTTATAACGATTCTCAGGCAAAACAACTTTAAACTTGTTCAAAGTTGTCAATTTATCATAAGAAAAACAACGAAATGCAATTTTGTGGCTTTAGCATTCACTGTAATAAATTTTCGATGTCCTTTGAAATCAGCGTCGTACCAAAACCAGCAATCCTTCACGTTTTAGTTAGGTGAACAAGCTAACCAAAATAGTTTTTTTCTCTTTCACTGCTGCGCTCGGCGCTCTCCTGATCTATTTGGATTTGTCTTCCTCACGTTTGCAAAAATGACATCATCAAATGCAGTGCATCCAAGAAAAACTGTTGTAACATGAATAACAAATGTCACAAAAAATAATTTAATCAGGTTGGCAGCTTCACTATTAGGCTTGATGTATTTTTGGTTTGAGCTTGTCAAAATGGTAATTTAAAAAATGACATCATCAAATGCATCCAACAAAAACTGTTGTAACATGAATAACAAATGTCACAAAAAATAA
The DNA here is from genome assembly GCA_036507315.1 of Lepidocyrtus fimetarius. NCBI lineage: Eukaryota > Metazoa > Arthropoda > Collembola > Entomobryomorpha > Entomobryidae > Lepidocyrtus > Lepidocyrtus fimetarius. The sequence goes on from JAANSO010002499.1 coordinate 7,064, forward strand.
TTTAATCAGGTTGGCAGCTTCACTATTAGGCTTGATGTATTTTTGGTTTGAGCTTGTCAAAATGATAATTTTTGGAATTCTCAATTTTCATCAGAAAAAATCCTTCCTAATGAAATTATCCCAAAGCACACAACAGACAGATTAAAGAATGTTTTTTTGAAGAGCAGAGAAAAAATATTTTATTTTCCCCTGTGGCAAACTAGAAATATAAGAATCCCCACCCAATTATCCCAATTCTCAATCTCTCTTGACTGGATTCCTTTTTTGTTCACAAGCAATTTAGTTTCTTCCTCGTTTCGTATTTCTATCCTCTTGTTTCAAAAAGTCTTTTCATTGTTTGCTTTGCAGTTTAGCGTTATTTCTATTGTATGCACTTTTCCACTTGACAGTTGTTTATCTTCATTTGCTGACATGTTTCCATGATTAAACCAAAAGCTACTCCAACGTTACTGCATTTTCAATGAGTTCAACTGACACAGGAATTCTCAATTCGTGAATCTCAGCATTCACAAAACGTCACAGTACGATAAGATAACGTGGATTAATGGAATTGCAAAAAATGAAGCTATCCAATTTTTTCATTCGTAGAGTAATAATATGCAATGCCATCGGCACCAAAAGGATTTGAGGAGGGATGAAATTCTTCCCGAACTACATAAAAAGAACTGACGTCCTAAAAACAACAGTAAAGGCCAACGTTAAGGTAAAGTTCAACTCACAATTGAACCATCCCATTTCATTTCAAACTGTCCTCGTATATTTCTTACGGCTGTAAGTTACGAAAGCATTGGGCTAGACAAAAAAATTCCAACATGTTCAACTTGATTACTAGAAGTTTTATCAAAGAACAAGACGAGTTCACCTGTTAAGATGCTACTTTATCACAACTACAAGAACACAATAATAACAAAACCAAGTTTAACTGCTTTTTTGTATTTTCAACAGCAGCAACAGCGTCATCGTTATCATGGGTCAATCATCCATCTATTTCTTCGATACTGTAAGGGTAAACCAACAAGATCAACAAATTCTTTTCATACAATTGCCACGCAAAGGAAGAAGATATGCAAAGATATAAAAAAAGTTGTCTAATCCTCACTCACTTCCCCTCTCAATTGATCAACAATGATATTTAGATTTAATCTATAATTTTCTTTATAAGATTCTCAGTGAAATTTTTACATTTGCATATATTCTTGTTTCGTTTATAGTATCTCATAAAAGAACAAATTTTTAAAGCTATGAATGAATTAAATGTGGTAGTGAAAACGGGAGAAACTTTATTCACATCATTCACTTTTCTTGCTTAAAACCACGTCATTTGCTAATAATGACGATTGAAGAGCTGAAACCTGTCGGTCAATTGTATACCAACCACACACACGGTAAAGGTTAATGCCAACTTCAAAAACTTGTATTGTCAACAGATAGATTAAGCTTGGTTTCTTTAACTTTAAAATCAACTTGAAATATTTCAATTGTATTTTTATGGTTTATCACTGATTAAAATCGATAATTGGCCAATAAAACTTATAATCCTTAAAGTGATAATATTTCTGGTCTCTCAAAACATGAATGTTTACATGAAAGAAATTATTCACTCATAAAATTTATGAATTAATTTGAATACTGACGCAAGAATAAAACACCAAAAAATTTATTATTGCAATTGCACTGGCAATGCAATTGTCCCTTTCTTAATTTGTAAAACTGGTAAAAGGTAAGTCATCAACACCTTTCCTTTCTCTTCATCCATCCACGGGAATACATAGAAGAGCACTGACAACAACTTTTCAATTCTTGCTTTGTTCAGTCTTTTACAAAATGCTAGTTTAACCCTTCTCTAGCAAGTCTGATGAGTCTGTGGATCTTCCAATGTTTCATAGAAACCTCTAACTATACAATCAAGTTATAGCTTTGATCATACAACCTCTATTATATGCACAGATGCATCATAATATTCTTTCTTTAAAATTTTCATGTATGTTGCCGAGCAAAGGCTTTTGTGAGGAGGCTGACTGGCTGGGGTGGGCACATCAATGTCTGATGTTTGTAAATAATTCCTCCTCTCTCTTTTGAGTCTCTGTCTATGTGTACATGTGTGGATGGATTAGTAGTATGAGAAAGATTGAAATCCTTTTTGGCACAGACGCAAGCAAAAAATTGTATGAAGTAAGCGCTGCTATTACCAGTTACACATTATATAAAATAATGATATGATCAAGCAACAAGCAAGGAAGGATAATCGTCGTCATCATTGCAGCAACAATTTTACATGAAGATAGAAGAAATAATGATGATAAGAATGGAAAGGGAAGAAAGGAGGAAGAATGCGTTATTTCTTTCTTGTTTTTATGTTTACTGAATGATGTCTTCACAGCAGAGGATAAGAAGAATACTGAGAATAATACAAAACTCTCGTCATCCTTCTCATCAGCAGTACCGATTCCTTAGGTAACTTGCTTAATGTAGCGTCGTCATTATCTTTTTCATCATCGGAACCGTCAACTTGATGATTGCTGCAATGCAGTTGAACGGTAAAACAGGGGAAGGTGTGCACTGCACTGTGAAAATACTAATCCAANCGTCAACTTGATGATTGCTGCAATGCAGTTGAACGGTAAAACAGGGGAAGGTGTGCACTGCACTGTGAAAATACTAATCCAATGCACTAATCTATTCTTTCATTTTAATAGACGAGGTAAAATCTTAAAATTATAAACAAATCTATAACCCTCTCTTTTCAAATATACCTTTAAAATCTGAAGAACATTTATTTGAGAAATAATAAAAGTCTGTTTTCTTTATTTTTCTAATATTCATAAGAACTATGCTGGGCATTCTTAAAAGCTTGAGAATAAAGAAATGGTGAAAAGTGGAAAAAATTCTCACTTCTCAGTTTCTTGTAAGAGAAACCGTGTGGTTCTCGTAAATGAGTGATGTTAACCAATATCATCACTTCCATTCAGGTTTTCATTGAACAAAGGAATTCTTCTCAAAGATGCATAATATGCACAACAGATTTGTTGCATCTGCATGTATTGGGCCATGGGTCTGTTGTCGGGAGTTTTTTAAATTGTAAAAATGAATGAAAAGGCATGTGTTGAACGGTTGAATAAAAGGAAAAGGTACTTCCGCAGAAGAACACGAGAAAAGAATGTAAAACCAAGTCATTGCTAATGGTACGCTGCTGTTAGGTATGAAAGTTACAGAGACGTAACAGGTCCAAGCTTTTATCTCCAGAAATTCCAAATTCCTTTTTCTTGAGTACGTTTAATACTGGCATAACAGGGAACGAATACGAGTTTTGCTTTCAAAAATCCATGAAAGAACACGCATAAAAAACTAGTTATGCAATGGTTCTTTGAACTTGCTTTTAAATGAATTATGTGAGCGATGATTTTTCCTTCCAGTCTTTTCGTTTTTTTAGTTTCAGGCAACAACTTAAAAAGCACATTCTCTAGGGACTTAAAATGCATTCTTAGGGTAACTTGGTGTTATCCACTTATGCACAGAAGAGCATTGTGTAAACAAATGAGCCATGAAAGTTTTGAATGTTTTAGCACTGAACTTTGAACATTCATTTTTGGATGTTTCTGAATTTAAACGCAATTATGGTAAAAGCTTACAATTAAGACTTTTCGGGCTGTCCCCTATCATTCCATATTTGCTAAATTGCTAAAACGCATTTTAACTTTCATGCATAAATTAACATATATTTAAACTTCACCAGTTTCACAAGCAAGCAAACGAAGATTTTTTGATTCGTGTTTAAATGCACTTAACAAGCGTATTAGGCAGGTAAATTCTGTGTACTTCTGCTTCGTCCACCCACAATGTTGTATTTTGCAGATGAACTGATTTAATAAAACCGAACACACATTAAATTTGAATCATGTAAGGCTGCATCCTGAACTATTACTTATTTGTTTGTAGGTTTTGCTAAATAAATGATTTTACAAATAATACCCATGGTTTGGCAATACTTGTGTTTTTGTATGCGTAGGTTTTTTAATATTTTTGTTTGAGTTTCTCTGTCTCTTTTTGCTGTAACAGAGTAGTCCAAAACATTATGTTTGCTTTCCTTTTTCTTCCATTTTGCTTATTTGTAAGCTTCCATCATCAAGATTAGGTGAAATAAATGTTTTATTCCACCAACACAGCTGCTTGTCTTCGATTTTAGTAGAACTGGCAAAAAAGCAGCAAAGTCAAAAACTCCTACTCTTTCTTCACGACATTAAAATGTTCCTAGTTCCTACAGTGAAGATGTTGGTGGTGGAGGCATAACTTAAATATATTATCTCTGATCATATTTTGTAGGTATTCTGACAAAAAAATCATTTTGATTTTTATAGCTTATAAACTGAAGAATATATTCATGGCATGCAACATCATACCTGAATACAAATAATAATAAATGAGGGGAACATTGTGAGCCTTTATCAAAAATGTTTATCAGAAAGAATAAATTTTGAATAAATTTTTATCTTACCTTACTGAAGAAATCTGTTTTACCAGAAAAGTAGTAAGTTTAGGGTTCACTCACACTTCTACCTTCACTTTCTTTAAATATTATGCACAGAGGATATTAGAACACGACATGCGACACAATCATTTCTGGATTTCAATGTTTTTCAAACAGCTCATGAGCTCACGCTTTTTCATGCATTATATATTTTTATTACAAAGTCTTCCTCTTTGACAACTTTTGGCCTGTCATGGGAATTTCAGATGCGGCAGAGAGGATGCCTTTTCATGAAGGCCGTGGATAAAGTATCAGGTAGGAAAGTACCAAAAGAAACCAAAGGCCAAGTTCAGTTATCGGTTGAAGTAGAGTAACTTACTACACTAGTTCATGAAAGTGACAGAGACCTTTCAATCTTTTTAACCTTGTAGAACGGCATAAACTAAAATTGAAAATGAGTTTGCTTATGAATATTTTAAGGAAACAAATTCAGGAGGAAGGAAGAAGATTGCACGGAAGGTAATCACTTCAAACTTTAACTGTCATCACAGCCGACGTAGTTTATTTTGCTTTTACACAAAAAATAATGTAAATATTTATTATATAGCTGGGCTTTCCATATACTGTTCAATCTAAATCTAGCATTTCCTTGCTTAACTGTTGTAACTAGTCCGTACAGGTTAAATTGAAGCAAAAGGGTTATTGTTCCCTAGAGAAGTTTTATATAACTCGTTAAAAGATCGATACACACAAAGGTTCAAACAAAACAATGTAAAAGTGATTTTGTGAGCAATGGATTAAAGATTTAAGTATAAAGGGTTGTTTTTTAATATTTGTCGACTGATTAGTTCTGCCGGCCAATAACGTAGTGGTATTGATGCTGCTTCAAATGGCGTGACAGGTTATGAAATTAATCATAGTTAACAAAGAAGATCACAAAGGTCTATATAGAAGATAAAAGAAAGCAATTTTTCTAGATTAAAAAGACTAATCAATCCTTTTGCATATTTATTAAAAAAAAAGCTTGCGTAATTGCTTAATATTAGCAATTCAAGGAACCAATCTTGTATTTATTATTCCGGCATTTTCCATATTTACACCTACATTTCATGTGTTAAAAATTCCGAGTTAGTAACCTATTTTCAATCTCCGCTAACAAATTGTTGTTGTGGCAGTTACAACTGTAGCACTGTTTTGTCAGAATTGATAAACCCTTTAAAAACAAGATAATATTTAATGCATCCTACACATCCCGTCATTCATTATGCATTTTATCATCTTGTATTTGCGCATCTGTAGTTTACGGATCACTGTCTGTCACTTTTGAATACACACACAGTAGCCATCAGAAAATGTGTAAACAAGGGTTGCAAGCAAACACTTCAAGTGAAAATATATTTCCTAGAAGGAATGACAACCTTATGAATATATATCTAGAACTTTTAATATATACCTTTGAATGTTGACTGAATGCTTTGATTTCCAACATATCAATGAAACTTATCATCATCCTTCCCTTCCATCAATTGGAACGTAAACTACTTAGTTCAGCACAAAAAACTGGAACACACCACTTCTGTCTTTTAGTTAACTTATTTTCAACAATAATGAGAGAACATGTGTGCTAGTTCCCTAATCAGAAGCAGGAAAATTCTTTTGAAAACATTTGTTGAGAGAGTATTATTTTAGTTCTAGTGATAATCTTTTTCTTTCACTTTTTCCGTCAAATTATAAGCCATGCTCATGGTCGTATATGCTCATGAAAGTTGATTCCTCAATTTCCTTGTGTTTTTTGCTTTCTCATACTATAT
>JAANSO010002500.1:0-13339 GCA_036507315.1 Lepidocyrtus fimetarius
TAAAATAATCCTGTTACTATTTAAGCTCCCGTTCATTAACGAATAGCCGTGATAATTACTAATAACAATATTTTCAACCATCTTTTATTATCTAAATAGACTTTAAACGCAATATACTATGTGGAAATGTCTCTTTATCTATTGCAACAACATGGGCACAACTCTTTTGTCTTTATATTGTACAAACTATACAATTTACATTTAAGGGCTTTTCCTCAACTTGCTGCCTTCATGACTTTCTCTACTCAGTTGACGTCTGACCAAATAATATTAAAATGAGATGCTTTCGTGTAGCTTTTCACCCCGTTGGTATATCTTTTACTGGAACACAACTGACATTAATTTATTACTATTGCGGCATTTGCCAAATAACCATGTTTTACTAGAACAGAAATTAGCGCTGAGTAATTTTATATGAATAATGCATGCTTTCCCTCTGCTCACCAAAGAAAGTTAGGGATTGGGGTTAGTTGAAACCTCGTGTTAATCTCGCAATCTTCTTTTCAGAATTAATTTGCAATATTAATTAATCTATAATAGGGGGGAAGGGAAAATTTTTTGACTTTCATATTGAACTAATTATGCTCGCGTTGATTCTCTAAACATGACAATCATGTCAAAAAATGCATTAGTTAGAAAGCCATCCAAAAGAAAAAATCACAGCAAAAAATAATTTTGCCGCAGTAAAGCAATTCAAGATGACAAAACTGGAGTAGTCATTTCGTTCCAAAACTAACCCAACTGCTGCGATCTTAATGTTAAGCCAGCAATTTGCGAATATGGCGTAGGATGATAGTGTATTCAAAACCATTTGTACCATCTAGTACTTCAAATAATGTATGTGCAAAATGCTTTCAATATCTCAGCTTGAAAAAACCCTGGAAAATGTCTGCAGGGAGCGAGAAAAAATAGTTGATTTAACGGATGCCCAGGGAGTTACCTTATTAGTTCCAGGAAAACAAGTAAAACGAAAATAATGTGCGCAAACAAGAACATTACATTACAAAACAAAATCCTTTGTTTGGATTTTCCTTTATGAAAATAGAGAAAAGATGTCTTATGTTCCATGCAAAATACAAGGCATGCATTTCATTTTCCAAAAATTTTGAACCAAAAATAGTTCTTTTGAAGAAGAAACAATTGTATTGTATTTCGTTATTGAAGGAATGAAAAAATAAATTGAGAACGCGATGAATTGAGGAGACAATATACAACAACAACATAAGTTTCTTTGAAAGTAAAGAATTGAAATTGGATGTTGCAAAGAAGAAACGAAACCATCATGGTCCACACATTGAATCCGAAATAGAGATTATTTCAGGGAGAAAGTGAAGAAGCAATTTTTCACTTTATGTACTCTATTTTCTTTTCATTTTTTCCCTTCTTTCAATGTTTGATTTATTTTTCTTTCTCTTTGCTGATTTGATTAAATCACGTATGTCAAGACGCTCACAAATCTATTGTGTTGCTGTGATTCCAGTGTTAAGTGTCACAATTCCAAAAACACCAACCAGTGACCAAAACACGGATGTGGTTATAAAACGTTACTCAAAGTTTACGAATTGTTAGTTTTTACCAACAACTTTTAGCATTTAGTGGAAAAATAGGCAAGGTCCATCATAAAAGACAAAAATTAAAATGACCAATTTATTTTCAACAAAAATATGTGAAGCTGGATTTCTTGCGATAATATTTTTAGAGCTTAAAGGATGGAAAGAAGCTTAAATACATTAACTTTTAAACTTTTAACTAAACAAAGGTCTGCAGAATATTATATAGATACCTACCTATTTTTTCATTTGTATATTGTTTTAAATCCTCAATATTTCTTTGATGCTTTACAGTTTTCCAAGACGTGAGAGGATATACATCGTGAGCGTTTTTAAAGCTTTCCGTTTTTCTAGGTAGATTAAATTATATACTTAGATTTTAGAAATGTGTATGCATTAAACATTATCTATTTAATGTAAAATGTTTGCAAAACTAAAAAGGAAAATTTTTGACTAAGGCTGTCAAAGATAAAACAAACAAAACGGGAAAAGTGCTTGCAGCAAATTAATTGTTCAAAGTAGTAAATAAAAAACTAATATTTGGACTAAAACAAAATATCAGAATGCCCCCTCTAAACAATTCAAAGTTTCTAAAGCACATCCAGCGATAAAAGTTAAGCTTTTTATGTACTATGCTGCGCACAACGTTATTAAAATTACTATATAAGTAAACATTTAGGAAAGTTTTTTCATGCCAGGATTATTTTATAATTCTATGTTGTCTTTGCAACTTTCACCTTGTATGATCCAACACCTTCATTAACACTCAAAAAGAAGAAGCATACACTGAGAAGTACCATATTTTTCATAAAAGAAAGCTAAAGTGGGTTGGAAGTTTCTTTCATAAATATTTGAAACTTGAACCTTTGCGGTTTTATATTTGACTATATTACCTTTTTAACACTACTTCCTTCCTTCTAAAGTTTTTGTCTGTGAATGGAATAAATTATGCAAACCTCTTTCAACTTAAACTCTGTCCCTTTTTGAGTTATGCTTTAATACCTTTTCCATTAGATTTAGTTTGAAAATTTGTAACCTTACGAAAAAGGTAACGATGATCGACTGTATATAATGGTACAGTAGTATTTATGTTAAAATGTAACTCAGGCTGAATAATGCTTTCCCAAGGGAATTTCTAAAGAGATGCATTGTTGAAAGTACATTTTGAGAAATATTGAATTTCCTGCTACTTCTTGATAAATAAAAGAAACTGAACACTTTTTAAACTTGCTGGTTAAAATGAAAGTTTTAAAATAGCTGTATTTTTTCGTTTTTTAGAGGTGCATACACATGAAATGAGATCAAAGAAAGAAAGATTACATCAAAACAAACAGATTTTGCAATCACAGTCATATTAAGTTATTCAAAAAGAAACTAAAAGTAGCAGTTTTCTATCATCCGTTTTGTAAAATGTCAAACACAAAAAACAAAATTTTAGTCTTGCATTATTATTATGATTTAAGTAAAGTTATACGTGTTCGTATTTCCCCTTTGCTAAAGTAAATCAAATACGTATTTATTAGATTGACATAGACTCAAGTAAATAAGCCTTTTTATAAGACATTTTAGTAATCAATGTAGTGTAGTATATATTTTTAAAAAAATTAGAAATGCTTAAATTAACATTTGCTCATGAATATCTAATGCATTGATTGCAGAATCATCTGCATATACATTACGCAACGAGTTGTGTTTGATTGAGCCTTGAGAAATTCTGTCATCATCACCTATCTGGACTCAGGGACGAATCTAGCATTGAAATGAGCCTTTGCGATAACGAATTATTGATTTTTGTTTACTTTAGCAGATTTCAGACTCTTTCAAAACACATATATTTACACACCCACCTTTTACCGTAAAGAAAAATCGTGATAGTTTTCAATTTTCTGGAAATTGTTTTATTTTGTCATTTATTTTCTTTTCGTTTTTCTGTTGACAAAATGGAAATGTTTGTGACTCTTTTGAGAAATCTCTTCTCTTGTGAGAAATGTGAACAATGCTATAGCAAAATGTGTATTGGTATTGTACAGCATTTTCCATTTTATTTGCAGATAAAATTTATACATCTTTTAAAAATTGCAAACGTCTCATTTTTTTCCTGATAACTTCTTAAAATGGCTTCTTGAGTCGAAATTTGTCTTATCCTACTTTTGTTTACATTTTAGTATTTTACTCCATCGAAATATAGCCTATCTAACAAATACGAACTCTAATTTAATTGTTATTTTTAAAGCATTCAGTTATATTTTTTACAACACTGAATTAACATACGAGTACCACAGTGCAATTCCTAAATCAGAGAGTTATTTACCGAATCGTCTTATGTGCAATTCTTACCCCTGTTCTATTTTCCAAAACCAAAGTCATAAAATTGTGGCATAAGACGCTTAAAACTAACGATAACTCCAACTTTTACTTTAAAAAATGCTACAACATTGATAAAAGTAGAAACAGCGATCACGAACGTTGACATGCTATTCCAACGGTTTCGCATTTCCCCATAATATTCAATATAAAGAATCAGGCTTGCTTTCACTTTGGTTTAAAAACTTTCCCTAGCCTTGTGTTTTTTATCTGAACACCTTTCAGAGAGATATCATGACGATGTTGTTTAAGTGACTGGGCTTTATCCCCTTTCATTTTTAGAAGACGACTTTGATTTTTATTAGAAGTCGTATACCATATAATACCGGTAATAAGTTTTCTACTTTTTCCATCCAGTCTTAGTCTTATCAAACTGGCTTATTTTTCCCAGTTGTGTATTTTTCATTCTGTTTAAGCTCTGCGAAAACGACTTTCTTCAACTTATCGTTAGTCAGCATTTTCATTTTCCTGATGTGTTTTTTACTTTCACTGTCCAAGTAAGTACTGTATATAAAAATGATGCTCACATTTCGCATCACATCACAAAGTAAAAAATAGCCACTTTTCAGATCTTATTCGTTTTCCACACCACCACCACCCCCAAAATGACAAGACTCATCCGCACAGTCATATGCAACTGGGCTACAGTTGTCCTTCTTTCCCCCATTTTTCCCTAGTTTGATTACAGAAAGCTTTGTTATTATTACCGTCTGCGGAACATCCAAAAAGTGCCTAAACTGAAAATTTGGCAAACACATATTTATTATGCGCATTTTGTCATTTTATGCTGTTGACCATATATTTCCTGTAATTTTATTTTTTACATGGTCATGGCCTACCAACTAGCAATATAAAAAAGAAACCTATTTCTAACTTTACAAAATAATTTTTGCTTCGCACTAAACTACCTATATTATAATGCTCTTCTACTTTTTACCACTGCCGGTTCTTCTTTTGAAAGGAAATTTGATGCCTCATTTTATGCAGACCTCTGGGGGAAAGAGATAATAATGAGAAAAAAGTTTAAAATATTTTCTCGCAACTCGTAATAAATGCAAAAATACTTTTAGATATGCGTATTTCCTTATCTACAAGTTCTTTTACGACTTTCATTTTCTTTCTCCTCAACCTTTCTAATAGTAAGTACTCTTTATTTAACCTTTTTTTTTGCTTTTTCAGAACGTAAAATGATCATTTCCAAAACATACCAGTTTTGAAGATACAACTCATTCATTTGCTTCTTTTTCGCTGACGTAATAACAAAACAAAATTCAGGTACTTATATAGAGCATTCCATTTAAAAAGTTCAGAGCTCTTCACATAAGTACTAGAACTACTTACATTACAACTCATTTGAAGAATCTTGATGAAAATGCTGGAAAGCTTTTTCAAAACCTTTCTCATTTTCTTTCGTTATGCAAACCAAACTCACAACCCATCTTAAATTGTTCATTGGGTTGTGCATATTTAAATGATGAATAAATGTTTAAATAGTGATGGATGACATGGATTCAGTTGTCTAGTTGCGCCAAAAGTGCATTGAATCAGATGCGATAAAAAGTTAAAGCTGCAAAATATAATTATTTTAAAAATTATCGTAGAAAGTAAAGGTCAAGCAAGCTTAATATTTTTAACAAATGAACATCTCTCTAACATAAAAAGTATTGAATGGAAATTGTACTACATGAGAAAAACTGAAATAGGTCTTTTATTTTCAAATGCTAATTTGAAATTGATCTCAATTTCAGTTTATCATAGAAATAAGTTATTATTTTACATTTTATGAAAAGCTCAAATTGAGTTTAATCATCACTGAAGCGCGTATTCAATCTAATAATTTGATATCTGACTTTGTAAATGTGATTGGGATGTTGCTAAAATCAGTTTACTAATATGACTAGAACTAAAGAGCATGTTACAGATATGGAAGAAAGTTGCTAAAACGAAACTTAATTTTAGTAGGGGATTACCTGCTGTTATCTTTGATGGTGGAAGAAGCATTTCATTTGAAGTTGGAGTACCTGAAGAGATCCCTCCTGATGTTGATGATTGTGGTGGAGGAGCAGCAGTAGCAAACAGGTTAGAAGAGGATGACATCAGTTGGAGGAAAATTGCCGAGAGGAGGATCAAAGAGTCAACCTTTCGCTTTCCACGGGAGTTCATCTTTGTTGCTTTCAATCTAAAATACAACCAGGAAATAAAACAAAATTACTATGTTGAACTATCAAATATACCTACAAAATTGGCTTATTTTCCCTTTGCAACCAAATTTTGCTAAATACACAATACACAATGCAAAATGAAATATACCCTTTTAAGATAAACAAAGATTTATTTTGAAATGACATTTATACGCTTTCTATATAAACAATTACCTAAAAAATGGTTTGGGATTAATGCAAAAATATATATGCAGACTTGCTTGAGTTACTTTATGGTTTTAACTTTAGATGTTTAAATTCTGCATACTATACGGTTCTGCTATGATAAGCTTTAAAGTCGGTTATTTCATTTCATATCGTTCTAACTCGGATCAACTTGTCAAATAAGATTAAGTTGGGAAACGGATAAAAAATAGTACGCTGATTTTTTTTTTCAGTTTTTACTTTGCTGAACAATATTTTTGTAGAAAGCTGACATAATTACGCTAATGGGTGGAATACAGATAGAGAAATTATGTAAACGAAAAAGGCTATGCTTTGTTCTTGATAGAAATTGAATCGAAAAAATGGAACAAGAGGACAAAAATTTTACGTGATGTCATGTATATAAAATTAGTTTTAAAAAGTCGTAACATTCTTACTTACATTTTAGTCCACCAAATCCAATGTATCTAAAAGTCCTTTATATGTAGACCCCTTAATGATTCAAGATTTGAGATGAGTTCATATACAAAGGTTTAATTAATTGATTAGTCTTCCCAACCCTTGAGCTTCTTGCTTAAAGTAATATTTAAATTTGCTTACGTATTACTGAACTTTTATAAAACGAAAGATGCCCTAAATAAAGTAGTCTAAAGTCTGAGAAAGAGATTTACTAAGGAAATAAAATTCTGACGTGATCTGTCAAATAGGCTGCAATCCAAAGTACTTAAGACTTACTCAAAATATTGCCAAAAAGCTTTATATAAACCTCTTTGCTTTTAAATTTTGTTATATATCTGTAATAATCAGATTAAATCTAGTTTGCATGAAATAAATGATTGAACGAAGATAAAACCCCTTTTAGGAATTCACAAAACAAGACGTAATATTCTTTCCTTAATGCTTTTATATTAAAATAATTATTTTGTGCAGACTATCTGATATGATTAAGTTTATTCGGTTGTAGTGAGCTATTTGCAAATATATAAAGGTTTGCTTTTGTATTTTTCCTGTTAATCAAACTAACACAAAGAAAGCAGGAGCACAAAGAGAGATACGTCCTTTCTGGAGACCAAGTAACAAGTAACTGGGGTCCACAGTTGGTTGCAGGAGAAAATGGAGAAAAATTTTCCCATGCTATCCGTGCAGCCGTTATTTCAACTACTCCTTTCTTCCTCCGTGTCTTAAACAACCGTTATATTTTGCCCGTTGATCACGTACCCAACAGGTCTTTATAGTGTATAAGCCTTCCAAATTTCCAGACTCCGTTTTATTTATCATGTCAACGAAATTTTGCAAGTAAAACTAAGGATATGCTTTAGACAGAAGATTCGTGGATTTCCTAGTTTCAACAAGGTTATATACTTTCTCTTTGAACACATTTAGGCTAGCACAGTATTTCCTTTTTTGATGGTTCTACTTATATCCTATGATGACATGCATAAGTTTTATTTGAGCAGGGAAAACTTTTCTGGTCTTCCCATAAATTTTTAACATTGAAACCTCTGTTGCGGTTTGTTTTGCACAGAAGACATATTTTTATGCCACATAGTTCAGAAGTGTTTATTTTCTTGATGACAAGCATGAAATGGAAGTTTCACTTTTGGTCATTTTAACTTGCATTAGGTATATATCTGTCTAAGATTAAAACGTTTTCCCATGAATGGCTGAAAAGTAAATATCGGTACTTAATACTTAAATATTTGTGTTATCATATTTAATATAGGTTGTTTCAGTCGGAAGTGCATATTTCATTTGTTAAAGGGCAGGCCGGATCTGGTTAGTAACTCTTTTATTTTTAAAACGTTTCCTTCTAAGAAATTTACCAAAATTCTGTGTGCAAAAACCTGCCAGTAATCTAAAACAGAACGTCTGCAAGATATTTTCTGCATATTATATGAACCATCGAATAATAGTTGGTTAATAATAATATGCGAGCAAAAGGATTTATGGTCAAATTTAAGGAAAATATAGAAAAAGAAAATAATAATTTAATTATTACAGGTTATTTGTTTTAAGCTTCTCTTTAGGGAATAAATGGTTCCTTCCTATTAAATTAGTTAGGAAACTTAAAATGGCTGCACTAGAAAAGAAGAAATCCAACTCAAACGTAAAATTTTTACTTTGTTGAAAAGTTAATGATAAATGTAAGTTTATTTTTACCTATCAAATTTATAGAAATAGTAAGTAATGTTTACTTCAGGCTCACTTAGGTAGTTTGCCAATTCTTCAATTTTAGTCTCGCATTCTGGTATACCAGTGAACCGTAAGAAAATGTATTCCTCAACGAAAACAATTTTATTTATTTTGCTGAACGACAGAAAAAGTCTGAAACGTGACTGTCGACTGTAAAGGAGGCAAAAATATGTAACAACGTTGATTGAGGTTTAGCGCTAGGGACTAATTCCGAGAGGCATGGTATACAGGGTACCACAAATATCTTCCCTTCCCTTATCATCCGGACGGGATCTTCATTTTCAAGAACTTTCTATAATTTTCATTTATCAAATATATATGTACAAATGTATGGTTTGGAATGTTCTGCTACTGCTGATTTACTTTTAGACATATTTAAATGCAGTGTTTGTCCTTGTATAGATAAAATATATAAATAATATTTATGTAAACTGAAAATAACCTGCATCAAATACGAATTTACAATTACGAGATGCAATGTAAATCTCTAGCTCAAGTGCCCTGAAAAAAAGACTGCTTTCTTTGTCAACCGGAACGTTTTAATTGCGTACACACTACCCCGATTTTTTTAAAAATAAGCTTACTTTTCAGCAAATTAATAAAAATGTGTCTGTTTGTTTAATTAAAAGGATTATTTTTGTTTAATTAACAAAAATTGTTGAAAGATAGTTTCAAATTAAAAAGGAATTATGTAAACCTTACAAGTTCTCAGCTCTTTGTACGGAATACAGTAGTAGCATTGTGTAATCACTTGAAGTACCTAGTACCTTTATGTAGAAAAGATATGGAAGAGAGAGATCAATTACTTGGCTCTTTGGCTGGTCATTTCATATTTTATAGCTATGCGCATAGCCTATATAATTTGTACGTGACACAAAAAGCGATGGAAAATTTTTGGCTCTTTCTACAAGGCAGCTGCTCTTCCCCTTAAATTTGAATTTTTAACATTTCCAAAAAAATAATGCTAAAGGTTATGCTTTGTTGGAGATTTTAAACCGTTGCTTGTTTTTCTTTTTGAAGCTAGCGGTGGCGACACTTAAAAGAAATGCTAAACTTTATAATGAGTAAAAATATTGTTTCTCGCAGCGTTAATTAAAAGTATTTTATTTCATCGATGCTCATTAGCGAGAAGGAGTAGTGCACTCGAGGTAGCCCAAATTACTTTGAAATGACACGCTGCTGCTGGCTGATGATAACGAAGGCTTAAACAAAGTTACAGGGAAGCTCGTACATACTTTTGAGTTTATTATTATTTTACTGAAGAATGCTTCTGCAAATTTAATCTCGGAAAAGTATGAAGTAATCTCGTTTATACCTATATTTCCATGTTGAAATGTTGTATTACGAAAGAAAATGAACAAATGGATTTTTCAGAATTTTATAAAATAAACTTCGCTATTTTATACTATAGCCACCCACACGTACAATTAGTTTAAGTTTACTCATTTCAAGTAGCTCCGTCGTATTTTAGGTAACAGGTTCCTGAGATGCTTGTAAGTGGCCAATGTTTACATCCCGTAATCCCTTTGACATTGTGAAGGGCTTTAAAGCAGGGGCAGTTATAACGAAATTAAACAAGCGGCATCTTTCTGTGGAAAAAGTGTGCATAAACTTGGTTTCATTCTCACTTTCTTTTTCCCGCTTTAAAGTGATATTATTTAATTTATTTTTCCAGACAAAAGAGTGAATAGATTTCTGCTTTAAATTTAATAATAAGTGATAACGTGAAAATAAAAGAGTTTGTTCCTTTAGACAAAGTCCCAAAGTTGGGAAACATGCTTTGTTCAGTACTTAAAAGTTTTTCTGGGGGAATATTACTCTTAGCTTTGGTCTTTTCATTTGCGGAAAATTCACTTGGGTACTACGTAGGTCCTGAAGTGGGAAATGCGCCAAGTGAAACGAAAACAGTGAAAACAAGAGGGCTTGTTGGGGCAAGAAATGTCACGTCCCTAGCGGAAGCTGCATACGTTCCTTATGTATACGCTGTGGGAAACAACGTTGTAGAATTTCTCCGGAGTGTAATCCCTGCATTGCAACCGAAAGTGGATTTTTTTGCGGAACAAATTCAAGACGGTATTGACATCGCGAATACAAAACTGATGCAAAAGTTGGAGAATAGTAACAATGGGATTATCGCCGTAGAAAACTTTTTCACTGGGCTTATGAAAGCAGTCGTTTTTGGAAAAGGGCCAGAGGAAGAGGAGAGGAGAAAGAGGCTTGCCACTGCATTAATTAGATCTGGAATTTTGGATATCACGACGCTGGGCACTACAACAACCGAATCAACTACGACTACTAGAGCAACGACAATTAACCCAACAATAATTCCGGAGAACACTGTTACGCAAAGTTTACCAAGAGGCGCTACTACATTATCTTCAACGAGTGGGAATTTGGTAGTAAACATGTTCCCTAAAACGACTACTACTACAACACTTTCTCCCCCGGTGGTGATGAAAGAAATAACCGGTAATGATTTAGAAAGTAGTAGTGAAGAAAGTTCAATGAAGAGAGCGGAACAATAAGCTTACCAAGATGAAATTAATGTCTATTATGAAAAATATGTTGTAATTTGCTACCGGTTGAATACAAATCCAATGTTTATAGGTACGTAGATGATAATTTTATATAGTTCATAGATATAAGTTCAATGTTTTGTATGTAGTTCTAAAAAAAACCTTCAAATCTTTTATTTAAAAAATCTATGACGTACGTTACGTCACTATTCAGTTGAATTTTTTAAAACACGCCCATTTTATTCACGCGTTCGATCAATAGCTGTAATGATAAATCTACAAAAATGTATTATTCGATTTAGTTTGTGAATGTGTAGCTGATGAAACATTGTTTGCTAAATTATTGCTTATGCCGGCAAACCATTGATTCTAAACCATAATCATAAAATGCACACAATAAACGTAAAATGAAAATTACACAGCATACGACACATGATGGTAATAAAATTATTAGCACAATTGATGATTACCAATATGCGATTTTTTATTTTGGATTGAAGGTCTATTTTGGCAACACTCTTTTTCAAAAAAGGGATGCATATATTGCAAAGAGAATGGATTTTTTTAATTTTTCAATGTCAAAGCAGGAACTTTCACTCGTTGTTTTACAACTTCTAATCATACAAAAGTGTGCATTTTGTTTTGCGTTGGAATATCATCCAGAGCAAATCCAAAGATTTCCCGATTTAGATTGTTCAAGGAAATTTAATTTTCAAATGTCTTCCAATAATTTTACGGAAACAAAATCGAATTTGACATTGAGTGATTTAGTTTGGATGCAAAACACATGTGTGTCCCAGCCAGTTTCCCAACCTTGTATCATTTTCAACACCAGTAGTTTTGGCATCCATTTAAAATGGGTATTTTCTTCTACAGTTTTCTGTAAAAGTGAGTCACTTTCTCTTTTGGTTCAGCTACACTATCAGGGTAGAAATTTATTGATATCTAATCCAACAGAGATTCAGAAAAAATATGTTAGGTTTACGCAATTAAATTTTAAGCTTGCAATGATGAATCAACTTGAAGGTATGAAATTGAGTGATTTTCATAACCTTGATAAATCACATATATTCATGCCATTGGGGAAATTGGCGTTACAAATTCTTACGAGATTAAACAGAACAGCGTTAACTTTAGATGATCCTAGACTAATCGATTTTAGCAATACAATTTTACCAGGTTTTCATTCATTCATGACCTCCGGCTTGTTATTAAATATGGATACACACTTAATATTCAACAAATCTAATTATCATGTTCGCGTTATTGAAATTGAACACAACTTTGCATATTGCTCCCCTTCGGACAAAGTAGACTATAGTTTGCGAGAAGTGTTAGTGCTTATTTCGCCTTTCCAGAGCTCTACATGGCTCCTTATAATTGGAACATTGATAGCTGTATCTTTAGTTTTCTTGAGAAGCTTGTCTCTTCGTGAATATGCTTTAATCACGTTTGCATTATTCTTTGATTTAATGACTGTGCCGGTTGCATACACTGATCGAATTGGTCATCTTTTAAGAAACTCAATGCTTCATTGTTGTTGGCTATTCGTATGTCTTCTTCTGAATAACTTGTACTCTGGGATAATTACCAGCTTTCTTGTAAAACCCGCGGAGGAAGAGTCCCTCGAAACCTTGAAGGATCTTGTTTCACACAATTTTACAGTGATTTTTCCAGCATTTTTACCGTCAATTCTCTTATCAATCGTGGAACAAGTTCAAATAGAGGAAGCTCTACAAAAGCAGTAAGCGGAACGTGTTTAATGTACTCATATTACTTTTTGTTAGAAGAAACCTAAAAGTTTGGCTAACTTGTAAAGAAAAACAACAACTTTATTACAGAAATAACGCTTCATCTTTAGCAACAGACTTGAATGAAATGGCAGAAATGCAGCTAGTGAAAATGTTGGTTGGAGAAAACCCAAAAGCTAGAAGTTTTATGCCGACGCAGTTCATGACAAATCTGGCCGTACAATCTCAATTTGCCCTGTTTGGACCATGGCCATTTGCAATGATGATTAGAAATCGCTTGCAAAATATGATTAATACAAATAAATCAACAAAACCTGACTCCTATTTAGGTAGAACATGTCACGTTGGAAAGAAATTAGTCCCACTTTCTCCTACTGTTTTATGGTCATTATTTCCACCACTAAATGCAGATCTTTCCAAAGTTCTCAGTCTGTTTGTGCAAAACGGGATTTTCTATATGTGGCAAGATCTCTTCTTACGAATGAACTACGCTGACAGGGCACAAGATCAGCAGAAAGTATTGAGCAAAACTCAGGTCATGCAAGAGGATGGAGGAGACGTTCAGCCTATGGGATTCAAACATACTCACACAACCACCA
>JAANSO010002502.1:0-13338 GCA_036507315.1 Lepidocyrtus fimetarius
ACTTTGTACTCGCGGAAGTCAAGAATGGTGTGTAAATATCATTGTAGTTACGATCTGGTATTTAAACCAAAATTAAACACTTGACTTGGGCAAAATGCTTCTTTCCCAATTGTGGCGTGAGTGAAAAATATTTACGCAAGTAGTCAATTTTGTCGATTCATTCTGAACTATGAGCTCTGTAAAGACGAGTGAGTATAACTTCAAATAAAACGTTTAGATTTGCACATGATTCGGCAATTACTAATTTACATTCCTAATTCAAGTGTCTCGTCTCGTGGCTATATGATATAGAAATATAAAGGCAATTCAAGGCTGAATTTAAAATAAGCAAGGTAAAAGTAGGTAATTACAATTCTTCGGTTTTTGTCTGATAAAAGCCTCATCATTGTTTGCGATAAGATAACCGATTATAGGTTGCTGATGGATGTTACTGATGTTAGTATTCATTAGTAACGTTCTATTTTGAAGAGCGTCTGATAGAACAATTTTTTTCTATATATTTTTGTATGTGCAATGTCATGATTTATTCTCATATGAGATTTCATACGACGCGACGCTACAGATGATTTGCTAATTCAAATGATACAACCGAAAAGTTTGAATATAAAATCATGAAAATACTTAACAAAGTCCAAATTATTGCTGTGATTGATTTTCATTGTATGTACGTTTATGACTAATATTAGAATGAATGAAATTAGGTTTACCGAAAACCGGACATGAAACAATTATGATAAGCAAGGAGCCACCGCGGCTTTAGCCGAACTAACAACAAAGTACCAGATAGACACCCAAAAGTTAGCTTCATTTGTTAATTTGTTAGTTCATTCCAAAATTGCTTTCAATCATTGTGAATTGCGCGAACAAATTACATAATAAAATTTGTTTGCAAATTTTTAATTTTTATAATTAATCTGATAGCATTATTGGGGTAATTTGAAACGTTAACTTTGTCATGAAAAATACTTATAGAAATACTAGTAGTGTATAGAGATATACGATTGATAATTGTTTAATTTTATTTGCGAACTTTAGCAACTTTATTTGAACTTTGTTCAGCCTCAATGATGAGAGAGATATGAGTACGATATGAAACCAATTCAACAAAAATATACCTATGCATTTATCTTGTCAAGTACAGTCTAAAGTTTTGGAAAAGAATGAAAGGATAGAAATGACCTTGAAAGCACGAGAAACAAGAAAATGAAGTGGCTTGGTTCATATATATTTTGGGTGACTGTGACATGAACGGACAACCAGCCGGTATTATTTAGTAATTCAGTCAGTAAGTCAGTTTGAGTTAATGCCACAATAAAAAGGCACATGTTATAAAACCGATATAATGACATTCACAACCAATGTCATGTACCTATTTTAATATTAGCAAATTTTCTTATTTGCCATCAAAGAAATATCTAACTAGGAAAGTACAATGCCAAATTATTTCAAAAACATTTGCCAACCTCAATGAATTTGCGTTTGCCATTTGCGGTACTCAAGTTTGTTTAACTTTCAAAAGTTGAGGTTTAATTGATCCAAGAAGTACAAAAATATAACAAAAATCGGTAACAACCAACCGTAGTGCAAATTTCAAGTAGTGTCCAGCACTCTACAATACTTATACTTTATTCTCTCTGGATAAAAGTAATGCACATTATGGTTACTAGCTTTATATTCATTTTTAAACATTTATAGATGAATTTTGCCATTTCATTATTTTTTGTAGTCACATGCCAATTCAGAGGACATTTAAGACCACTAATAGTCACTGTAACTGCAAAATAGCTATAAAGGATAAATATTTCCAAAATGAGTTTCTCAGCCACAACTAGAAGTATCTTCCTGAGCTTACGAGTAAATCAAAGCCAGTGCTCGTCTGTAATCAGGGGAAAGCAGAACAATTCTTACATAAATATAAGTTTCCGTCACTTTTCAAAATCATTTCCAGCAATGTCAGTTACAGCGAGGAAGATTACCCTTGCAAATAAATTGCAAGGTGTGCCAAAGAAAGACGATTTCAAAATTGTTGAGGAGACTCTTCCTGAACTTCAGGATGGAGAAATTCTTTGTAAGGCTGAATGGCTCACTGTCGACCCTTACATGAGAGCTGCTGCAGAACGACTTAAAGTTGGTGACCAAATGATGGGCGGTCAAGTGGCCAGGGTGGTTAAATCCAGAAGCAAAGAGTTTCCAGAGGGATCCCAAGTTGTAGGGAATTTTGGATGGAGGGATTACACAATAACGCAAGTATTGCCTGAAGATAAGAGAAGTGTGCTAACTTTCCATGCCATGCCAGATATGAAAGGGTTATCAGATTCATACGCCTTGGGATGCCTTGGCATGCCCGGTAATACAGCTTTTCATGGAGTAACTAAAATTCTAAAGAGTAAGCCTGGTGACAAGAAAACATTGGTGGTATCCGCTGCCGCTGGAGCTGTGGGTAGTTTGGTAGGGCAAATTGGAAAAATTCACGGTTTGAGAGTAGTGGGTTATGCAGGAACTGACGATAAGGTAAACTGGCTCAAGAAAGATCTTGGATTTGATGAAGCTTTCAACTACAAAACAAATGATTTAAGCAAAACACTGAAACAAAGTTGCCCTAATGGAGTCGACCTTTATTTTGACAACGTAGGAGGAGAATTTGCATTCAGGGTTATGCAAAATATGAATCAATTTGGTAGAATTGCTTTGTGTGGAGCCATCAGTGTCTACAACGACGAGAAAGGAATTGGCACGGGGAAAGTTCCATTTGATTATGTTGACATGATTTACAAAAACCTGACCATGGAAGGGTTTGTCGTTTGGAGATGGGTTGGAAAAGAGTGGATGAATGGAATCGAACAAATTAGGGATTGGATCCTGGAAGGAAAACTGAAAGTGGAGGAAACAAAGATGGACGGATTTGAAAATATGCCGGATGCATTTATAAAACTCCTGACTGGAGGAAATACTGGCAAAGTCGTCATTAAAGCTTAAACCCCAAACTTTCTAGGGTAAAATACTATGTATATTGTAATTGTCATCATAAGATATTTATCGATTATCGATATTCCCTTTTTGTTTTTAAATAGTCCAATACTAAATACCACTATGATAATGATGAGTTGTTATTTTTCCGTGAAGAAATGTTCGAGAATGCTTTGCTATACGAATTAAAAAATAAACTAAAAAATGGAAATTGAATACCATATTAAAATTAGTAAATTCAGCGTGTTGAATAATGCTAGTTAAATTGCATCTTTTGTAAAATATTGTGAATATTCATATATATCGTCACAAATTCATTGTTCCATAGTATGTCGATTGGATTTTTAAATCTCATAACATTTGGAATGGCACAATTTATATTAATACCTAATTCATTTTAAGCACCGATCAACCTAACCTTGAACATATCTGTACTTGGTCAATTCAAAGGTGCAATCCTAATCAACTGGCAATTCCACAATACAATATTTTGCGCTATAGCGAATTCGTTATTAAATCAATTAGTTCTCAACTCATATATCAGCAAGTTAGAGTTTATTTACAGACATAATAGTGAAATGGAATTATATTTATCATTACAAATTAATAGTTTAGACTTTCTCGCTCGTAGATACGTACTATACAAACTTTGAAAGCTTTTGTTTATTGTTTAGCACACATATCAAGGGTCTTATCGTTTCCTAAAAATGCTTATTCCCAGCAATATGGACACTGCACCGTGAAAAATCGACTGAACGATACTGACAATCTAGACAACCATAAAATATCAACAATCATTAATTAAACTGGAGTTCACAATGTATACTCTTATTTTACACATTTCTCATATTACCCCTGCAACTAAAGCTTCCCAACTTCTAATTTCCCATCCAATCCTCTCGGGATAGTAAAGACGAACCCTTTCCCCAAGCTGAGCTTGCCTTACAACAGTGCTCGTTGTGGTGACATCGACAAGCAAAATGACGGAAGCAATAAAGACAAGAATGGCTGCCAAGACATGAACAATTAAGTCGAAAATGGTGATAAACTTTTGCGTATTGAGTGACGCAACAGAAAAAAGTATACTGACGAGGGTAAGAATAAGGAAAGGAATTAGCACATGTACGAAGAAATGATCAAAGGGGAGATCCGACACAAGATAAAGGACCAGTGCCACGATACCTAAAATCTTTTGAAATGAGTATAATAATTTTCAATAATTATGGTAATATTAAAAGACAGAATGAGCCACAGTGTTTTTAAAGGCTTACAAAAATTAAAACTTTGGCTGGTGCAATGTTTCCTAAAGATCCACCACTTGGGTGATAGAAACACATTTTGACACACCAGAGTTGAATGAAGAAGAGGTTAATGCGGGATCGGTTATGTAATATATTTATGGAATGTTTAAAAAGATTGTGTTATCTGTTTGAAATCTTTTAAAGAACTGGAAGTTAATATGGAGTAAAAATTCTAAATATTATACAAACTCAACTTATTTCATTTTAACGATGGTTCATCATTTGTAATAAAAATAAAATAAATGTACACGCAAAATGAGTGGGAAGCGCCTTAAACAACTCTCAAAGCTAAATTAACCAAAATGACTACAAACAAATAATCCTACGCAAAAAGTTTGAGAAAAGGAATGGAAACAGTTCAGTCAAATAAGATTGTATAGGTAAATTTGTTTGTACCAAATATAATAATAGTTTTTAAATTTGTTTCAATTTGGGTTGCAATTTTATAGGTTCAATCCATAAAAATATAACACCCACTCTAATTAAAGTATTCAAGGTGAAATATTGCGTAATGCGTATGCAATATGAGGATAACAAACTTGAGGCGCCTGTCTGTTTTCACTAAAAAGAACAACATTTCAAATCTGTCATCTCCGAAGTGCTAACAGAGCAGGAGTAAATTCAAAGTAACCTGTAATTTTGGACAGGAACAACAATGACAATTCATGCCATATCGTATTACAATCAGCAGTCGTCTCTTTTTTCATTACCTATCACAACCCTTATAAGAAACGAATGATCTTAATTCACTTTATCTAATCAATTACTTTTCTCCATAAAGGTAAAAAATTGTTAAATATGAGACAATACATTTCTTCATTTTTAAATTTTAGGCAACTATTCAATATTAAAGAACTAATTTCTCATTTTTGTCTAACAATGTTGCGTTTGCTTCTTTCCTTTCGCATTACTGCCTCACCATCAACAAATAGCAGGCATTATTTGCACCAGTGACATAAGTATTTTTTGCGTAAAGATTCATAGATTGACGAATTTTTTTATTGTCTTCATAATTTTTCTATAGCCTACGGCAAATGGTCTATAAAATAATGCTGTCAAATCAGCAGCGCAGCGTCTTTTTACAGCCATAGACAAACTTTTCGCTCATTTACTCCAGACAAGGTCACAAGAAGAGATACACAAAGGAAGAAGCACGCTTTGTTGGATTTCCCGAAAAATATTAATTCATTCTCATTTTATGTATCGACAATCGACATTACATATCTATATGTTTAACTTGTGCCATAATTTTGCTTATTTCGTGTGCGTCAAAAAGTATTTAAAATGAGCAATTTTAAGAACGAGAATAGTAAATCTTCACAGCGTGAATTAAAACCATTGAATATAACAGACAAAGAAAATGTAGAAATTATCAAAAATGTGGAGAAATGTGGGATTGAAGAACAAGCTGAAGGAGGTGGTTGCAGTAAAGATAAAAGAGAAATGTGTAAGGATTTTGAACAAATTTTGGATTTAATCGGGACTGAAGGAAAATATCAAAAGACGTTTCTATACGGAGTGTTATGTCCAATCGTAGCAATAAGCCCGTTTATGTTTCTAAATATGATATTCATGTGGGATATACCCGATCACTGGTGCCATGTTCCAGGCAGAGATCCCAGCATGACAATAGAAGAATGGAAAAATTTCACACTGCCTTGGTAAAAATACATGTTTTTATAAATAAGTAAGTACGCAATTTATAAATTACGTGATTTTTAATGTTTTAACAGGAAAACAGGACCGGATGGTCGATTACGTCATAGCCAGTGCCAAATGTACGCTGGAAATCTATCAGGGGATGTAATTTCATGCCAAATGGGGTGGGAATATGACACAACAGAGTATTCTTCAACTGTTCCATCAGCCTATGACTGGGTTTGCGATAAGGACCACTATACAACAGAGTGCTTCACATGGGGCACTATTGGAACTGCGATTGGCTCTATCTTATTTGGAATATTAGGAGATAAATTTGGAAGAAAACCTATCTTTTTCTTTGCCACATTAACTAATGTTATACTGAAAATCGTCAGCCTTTTTCTAGTCCATGATTACTTTATTTATAAAAATATCCAGCTCCTGTTGGGGCTTGCTTACTCTGCAATATTCACTTTGCCAGCGTTAATGCTTTCCGAGATCAGTGGGACAGAATTCCGTCCTTGGATTTACACTATGACTTGGATGATCTGGGTAGTTGGAAATGCCATTATGCCCCTAATTGCGATGCTCTGCCGTGATTGGTTTCTCTTTGGATTGGTGACCTCAGTTCCAGGATTACTCCTCTTGTTTTACTATCCATTCGTTGATGATTCTCCAAGGTGGCTTGTTAGTGCAGGAAAGACGAAACCAGCTTTAAAAATACTTTTGAAAATTGCACAAACAAATGGGAAATCCGTTGATAGTTCAGAACTTGAAGAAATGGTGAAAGAACTTGCAAACAAGCAAGAAAAAGAAAGGAAAAGTGAATCTGTGGGAGTTTGGTCCCTCTTTTCTAACCCGTGGCTCGCTAAGAATACTGTAATTCTGACAATTTGTTGGACAATGAATGCTTTGCTGTATGATGTACTAATTCTTAATACAACGCGTATGGCTGGCAATCAATTTATGAACTACTTTCTCCTGGCATTGATTGAGTTGCCTGGAGGCTGGGTGGCTGGCCAGCTAGTGGAGGTAACTGGGCGGAGATGGACACAAGCCGGGTTCTTTCTCATGTGTGCCTTGGCGTGTCTTATTGCAGGGATAGCAGCTCCTTACCCGAATTACACGACTGTGGTAATACTGGCAGCTCTGGCAATCAAGTAAGTTCAATCCCATAATAAAATTGAGTATATTATGAATTGTCATTTTTACACAGTATTCTACTTTTAGGTTTGGAGTGTCAATAACAGAATTGGTAGTATGTCTTCAAGGTACGGAAATCTTTCCTACTCAACTTAGGTCAACCGGAAGTGGTCTAGCTTCCACTATGGCTTCATCCATTGGAATATTCGGGCCTTACATAGCATACAGTGTAAGCATATTTATCTTACTAGAAAAAATACATTAAAATAATCATTTTAACCAGTTTAAATTTTGTTTAATTGAACAGGGCACAGTTCACGTCTCACTGCCTTATCTTCTCCTGTGTTCATGTTCATTTCTTGGGATGATAGCCGCAACATTTCTTCCTGAAACTTTTAAACAAAATTTACCGGAAACTATAAAAGACGCCAATGATTTTGGAAGGGATCAAAAATTCTGGAGTTATCTTCCACAAGAACAGAAAAAGAAGACCCCGGAAGTTGAATTACAGAAAGATGCATTTATAAAATAAAATACCTATTTAAAAACTTTCCCCTTTCCTTTTACTGTTCTTACGGTCTCATCCTTTTGTACTTATTCAAATTGATTAAATAATTATCATCTGTAAATTCTGTATGCTTAACATGCAAATTATTTATAGTAAGTTAATTTGCATTAGTAAATTATTTAAATTACGTAAAACGTAAAGTACAATGCAGAAAACGTCATAAAAACGCAGTTGATGAACAAAGTCCCTTGAAAAACGAAAGGTAACGAAGTTGAGCCCAAAGCATAGGAAATCGGCATACCTATCCATGTTAAAATGAACCCGATCGATCACACACGTATGAATTATGCATAAGCCTTGTATTAAAATGAAAAAGGGTTTTTGAACTGAAAAGCACAACTCCCCTCCATCTCTAAAGCATAGGCAGGATAGAAAGATGCTTCGATTTTTTGGCTTCCCTTTCCAATTTCTCAACACTGCGGGGATAGCCAGTCCGCACTAGCATTTTACTGCGTTCTCCGCCATTCCTGTCTGTGCTTTGCTGTTTGCCTCAATTCGAAAACAAAAACAGTTCTTGAAAAAGAGTGGAGCCGAGAGTGCTTTTATTTTCCGGTTAATTAACAATTTTAATTAAACATTTAATTTTAATTTAATTGAAAAGGTAATTATTATCCGGGTTTTAAATAGCTTTATGGATTTTGTGTACTTAATTATAGTTTTTATCGTGGTGGTGGTGGGGTGGCTCTGAATACCTAATTTTATTTAATTATTAATTTAAATGTTTTTGTTGTGAATTTTACAGGTTTTGGACAGCTAAGAACGCAGTTAAGAACGAAACATGTCTTCTCGACATCGGGATTGGGCTATTGACTGCAAGGTAAAAGAAAAAGTAATTAGATTTAGATTTGCTCAGATTATTCAATATTTTTTTTGCAAATTGAGTGCTCAAATTGATTTTAAAACGGGTTTGATATGAATAAAGGTCTATGTTGGTAATTTGGGGAACAATGCTTCCAAAAATGAACTAGAGGCAGCTTTTGCGAAATACGGTCCCTTGAAAAATGTTTGGGTTGCGAGGAATCCTCCAGGTTTTGCATTTATTGAATTCGAGGACCCAAGGGATGCTGAGGATGCAGTTCGCCATTTGGATGGAACGTGAGTGTTCATTAATTAAACAAATAAAATTTATGATTGGTTGTGATGTACTAATTGATTTATTACCGGGGATCTAATTATTGGTTTATAATTTAGCCGGTTATGTGGAGTTCGTATTCGCGCAGAGATGTCAACTGGGCGCAGCCGAAACCGTGGTGGACCACCACCAAGGCGAAATCATTACAACCGGAGGTATGAGCAAAGTGTTGGTTTTATTTTATTGATTGAAAATGCATGTGCTAGGGGAAGGTGACGGCAAAGTTTCGAGGAGAGATTTAAAAATGACATGCATGAAACAATTAAAATGCCATGAAGGATGAAAGCTTCTATATAACTGAAAAAATTAACTTATCCTTCGTTGTCGAAGTATAATGCTATATTTTGCATCAATTTATTATTTACAAAGATCAATTTCAAATATGGCTTTATATATACTTAGCGAATTCACCATCATGATGATGAACGACAGCTATTCTCAAGTGTCATCCAATGATGTGCACGTCACTACCGCCCCTAGTAGAACCTTCTTCTCTCCAAAATTGTCGTCCCTTCTTAGTACTTCTGCTACTACTTCGGCATCACAACACAGTCACAGTAGACCTACCCCCTTTTCGTCTATCTTCGGCATCATCTCCTTCTACCTTCGCCAATTCTTCGTTTCAACTTCTGTTATGATTGGCTGATAAAATTGTGGTATCATATATTTTAAATAATGCCACAAACGATTGATATTAATCGAAACGAATGAATTGATGAAGGGAGAGACAAAGACGAAGGAGTCTTCTTGAACGAGTACAGGCCAGGCCGTCCCTTATATAGACTTTTTAAGGCAACGCGTTCGCTAGCAGCATGACATCCTTCCGAACATTTTAAAAACCCTTCTTTGAATTCATCACGGGAGATTGTGGGCACACACAGAGCAAATCTACAGAAAAGCAAGTGTCGTCGACTGCTTCCCCCTTTGACTCACTCACATCTCTGTTTTCCAACCCTACTACTACTTCTCTCATCATTATCATCCATCACAACAGTACACACTTCCTTAGACTTCTATTCCTCCGAGTAAACGCTTCTCGTTTTGTTTTCGAACTCGCTCGCCGAACACACATTCACCTCTATCTCATCATATTTTTGTTTGCATCTTCGCAACAACCTGACATGAAGTCAAAAGACGTACGTAATTTGTAAATGAGAGGGATTTCCTGAAAGATTTTATTTTAATTTTTTAATTATTTTATTTTTTAAACTGCATTTATGTCTTGATTGTAAAATTGTCCTAAATTGCAGTGATTCCAAATACCAGATACCTTGTATCTAATATGACTTTATTTTTTGTTTTTCCGCAGTCGGTCTCGCTCCCCTATGCGTAACAGCAGAAGATATTCCAGGTCTCGAAGCCGATCTCCACGACCCCGTCGCTCCCGTTCAGACTCTCGGGACCGTCGTTAAGTGGTGGCTAAGTTTGCGATGATAGGACCTTCCAGTAGTAGGAAGTCAAAAATTCAGTTCATGACAAATTGTGTAAGAAAGGTTTCGAGTTTGACCATGCATTTATTATTGAGAAAGGGAATTTTCGATGTTTAATGAAATAAAATACATTAATAATATTGTCAAGATTTCATATTGCTGTACTGATTTCGTTTTTGTTTTAAATATCAAATATTTACTTATTGCTTACGTATAGAAAATGTATTATAGATGTTTGGTTTTTTAATTACTAGTTTGTAATAACAATAATTACAAGTTTAAGAGTTTCTAATAAAGAAGTAAATCAAATCAAACATGTGTCAATATCCAGCTTTATTGTTAGCTATGTTAGGTTATTCTATAAAGTTACAATTCATATTAAATTAAACATCTTCAAAGGTACTGATACTGGATAGCACTCAAGTCATTATTGTAGAATGCGATGAGAATGAGTGGTTGATAACCCTTTAAAGAAGATCTAAACTATTCAGTTTTAGAGAAGCGCATCTTTATCGTTTAATCGCCTTTGGTACAGCTCTTTACTAAAGTATGATTGATTACCTAATACAATTCAATAAACGCATGTATCTTATTTTTATTAAAAATAATAAATATTATTTCATGATCGGATCGATTTATCGAATTTAAATTTTAAACTAAGGATTATTTCATACATAGCTTCAGTTTTACGAATATTGTTAACAAAAATAGTTTTTAGGATTTTCTCATTGATTTCATTGATCGTCATAAATATTTCATACTACATAATATAACACAATACACATACAACGGTTGCGTAAAATCTCAGGGAGTTATCGATAGGTATATAACCTTTTATCATGTAAACTCTGCATGTAGATTGAATCAATCCCCCAGTTGGAAACCATAGTCAATACCGCTACCAGAAGCACTATAATTGTTATTGTATTAGGTTCTGTCGTCAGGCCGCAAAAAATAATCCGCTAATTCAAATTTTTAATCCTTTAAGAAATGTTGAGTGACCGTTTTTACCAGATTTTAAAAATGTTCATTCCCATTTGCGAATATTTTGGATCCACTCCTGTACACTATGACGAAAAGTCCGGTTTGTTCACTTCCTCATCAGGCAGGACAATTCTCCATCTTATCTTTAATGGACTTATGTTCCTATCTTACATTATTTTCTGTATTTGCCAGTGCATTCGATTCTATCTGATGGACAACTTTGATTCATTTTATCTTCTGGTTCTATTCACAACCGTTGGTAGCCTGCCCATGATGTTCACTATTATTTTAATTTGGTATGGAAAAGACATGATTTCATTTGGAAATGGATTCTTACTGTATTGTCAGCGTATGGAAAGGTATATACTTCCTGAATACGATCCAAACAGAGCAACTATCAATAAAATATCGGACGCTTTGACAGCTTTAATGGTAATGGGGGTGTTTGGTGGAGGAGCTCTCATAAGCATCTTTTTCAGCATATTCACTAGAAGTCCTGTTAATATGGCTTCGTTAATTCCAGAAGAACATTTGACCTTTCCTGTTCGCGTAGTTTGTTCTGTATATTTTATTTACATGGGTCAAGCGCTCTATATGATTACCGGAATTGTGTTCCTGATTCCTACAAACTTTCTAATTCTGATGCCTTATATTATTAAAGAGTTTCAATTTGGGAGAAAGAAATACAAAAGTGTGAATGGTCTAAGAAAACCTGAAACTTTAATGATAAATTATCGAGCCACGCAAATTCTATTCAAGTTGTTGCTGAATGTGATTGGAAGGTATTTGGTTCCGTTCCATGGGGCAATAATAGGTGTCGGCGTATTTTGTTCGGTTAACTTAATACAGCATTTCAAAAAGCTTCAGCTCACTACAAAAATTATGATAATGTTTTGGGGACTAAGCGGAACTTGTGGATGGGCATTTGCTTTAGTTTTTGGGGGTCAACTACACAGCTTGGGACAGAAAGTTTTGCTATCATGGGGAAGCTTTAAAGATGATGAATGGCGTAGATGCGGAGGGGGTGGTTGGGATAGGAAAGTTTTAAAGAAGTTTAAAAAGTCTTGTAAACCGGTTATGATTAATTATGAAAAGCTTTTTATTATAAGGCGAACAACTCTGCTGGCGTATATGAGGATGTTGGTTAGGGGCACCGTGAGAATTTTGTTGATTGTTAAGAAACACGCAAATATAACAGATATTTATTGAACATGTTAAATAAAATGGCATAATTTATTGTTAAAGTATATTGATGGAACCTTTTTGATAATCATGTACAAAAGATAAAATGTATTTATGAATATTGAAATAAATAAAAAATGAAAAATGTGTAATGAGCAGGCCAGGTACTAATTTACGAATTAGTCGGACATTATACCTGGCCAATTACTGCACAATTAAGTACAATTCCAGGCTTAAGTAGCAGATTGCGAAGAGGCGCGTCGCTTTTTGAGCGTTTATGCAAAACCAAAGCTTGCTTGACATTTGAATGATGGATACTAATTTAATGTTGAATGCAAAACCTACTGTTTTTACACCCACTTGATGATTGCTTATGCCTAGTAGGAACAAAACGAAATACTATGAATTAACTTGAGTTAACTATTTTACTAGTTATAATAAACATCCTTGCTAATCACATATTCTATAGAATCATAGATGGTTTACATAAAAAGTAGTCATTTTCTGAACAAAAATTACAAATCAGAACTATTATGTCCGGACTTCCTACTATTGAAATAATACCAGGATTGAAATGATGCCTATATTGTTTAATGAGCCTTCATTAAATTCAAGGATTGGTAATCAAATCGTCTGCGTTTTTATGTTCGTTTTACTTTTTTTTTACTGCCAGTCTGTATTAAACCGTTTAATAGCAATTTAGTAACAATGTTGAGCGATAACTTTTTCAAAATCCTTGCGGCATACCTTCCGATTTGCGAATATTTTGGAGCAGTTTCTTTCCACTACGACAAGCCATCCCGTTTTCTCACTTCTCCATTTAAAAGTAGTCTTTATAGGCTTTACACTCTTGTATGTCTCAATCTTATAAATCAAGCGTTCTTTCTCTTTCAAGCAATTCGCTTTCACCTGGAAAGAAACTACGATTATTTAAACCTCTTCGTATTCCTTTCAACAGTTCAACTCATTCCTACGATGGTAATTCTGGCG
>JAANSO010002503.1:0-13337 GCA_036507315.1 Lepidocyrtus fimetarius
TAAAAAGACTTAATTATAATAATAGATCGACAGAGATAAAGTATAAAATTTGGGAATTTGGCAGCCGTCAACGCGAGGAGAAACAATTCAACATCAATCCTATTCATTTCTGACCTCAATCCTGAATTCAATCTGCAGAAAAACAAAGTTAGATTGACAAAGGGGTTTAATAAAAATTCAAGATAGAAAGTGTACTCTTTAGAAGTTTTTACTATGCTTATTATTTTGTTTCATCGTCTGCGGTTATTCCAAGAATAATAATTGAAGCAATATAAATATTAATTGAACTGAAACAATTCTCGTCTAATGTAAGTAAAGGGTAGCAGGTTCGTACGAACGTAGTCCATTCACTACTTAACATTATTTAGTATAGAACTTGTGAGACCATATTTATTAACAATAAATCATTATGAAGTTTATTTAATCAAGACTTGTTTAAAATGATGACATTTAAATTACAGCGCCAGTGAAAGACTAATCATAAAGAAGTTGGAAATCAGCTTGCTAATGAACTCTTTGTTGTGGCTCATTTGAATTTGTTTTTATTTTTCCCCAAAAAGATGACAGAATTTTTATCGGATTACTTTTTTGCCTTTCATGGAATCGACATTTGTTCCGATAACCCTCTGTGAAATATATACAGTGATATTTGGAGCTTGGGCAAATAGTCACTTGTACACAAAGATCTCATTAGAAGCATTGCGATTTGGTTAGTAAATCTCTGTAGCGTGACCTTTTAATAATTCCCTGGGAGTTTTGCGTAGAGTTTCGTCCCACATGTTAACTGTTGGATAATGATTTCTTTGGAAAGCCGGAGGAGAATTTTTTTTAGAAAAAGGCTTTCACCAGAAAAGTAAGCAATCTAAACTTCAGCCTACATAACCTCTGCTGGAAACCTTCATAACAGTTACGAAAGACCTGCCAAATTGTAATTAGTCTTCAGCCAAAGTAAATACCAATTCACTTCCAAAAATCCAGAGTTTTCTTGAGATAAAAAACATCAAAATGCTTATCTAAACTTTTGGTATTTTAAACGGAGCACTGACAGACATTATCAGAACAGTGATAATGATTACCAAGTAATAATAACTCATGTAGTAATAAAAAAGTCAGATAATTTCTGGAAGTAAGATTGCTCAGTCCTTGAAGTTATTTTTGCAGTTTTAGATGCCTCAGATTTTGTCAGAAAGTTTTTGCGTCAAAGTAAAATGAAATCATGCCCGTTGTCCGTAAGGGCGCGTTACCTATTGAGTCTGCTTTTTTATAGTTTCCATGAATTTAACAAGCAGCGAACTTTGCAACGCACATGCCTGATTTATGACAAAGTCATAACTAAAGTTTGGCTATCAATAGGCACTTGAACTTCAAAGGGTTTTTACATCTCTTCAGACTACTTTTTTATTTTTAACTTTACAAAGTCTGTTTATGAAATGCACTTCAGATCAAATATCAAAGTCAAAACTTCATAAGCAATTTTCTATAAATCGGATGGTTTTCTTTTTTAGATTTCAAAGAATAAATAGGGTGATTATTCAAGCTTTAAAAAGATATGTATTGAATAAACTTGAACTACCTGCTGCTGTATTTTTCCTTTCATTTCAAACAAAAATCTACAGACAGCAAACAATACGATATATATGATATACCTTGGTTATTCTGTAAATGACATTTTCTATTACTTGTTTTTTAAAAAAAGTGACCTTTAACGAAATGAAACGGAGATGAATTGAGTTTTTATTCGAATCATTTTTGCTTTAAAAATATATTTTCCTCGCTTCTCATATTTCTAACAAACAATTTAAACAAGTAAGAGTTTTAAGTATGCTTTCATCTCCACTTGAAAGGTGAAACTGTCACAAAGGACGGTTTCCATTTGAATCTCAAATGTCAGACACGTGAAATGAGAAGTTAAATACCTAACTGCGAACGAGCTTCATACCTATTAGATCATGGATTTGGCTCGTGGACATCCTTTTTATTATTCTGTATTAATTTGGTTTAAATTTTCATACGCGTAGGTAATTATTTGTAAAAACCAATTGTTAAATCTGATTTTTGGATTAAAATTAACAATAAAATTAGGCAGACCAGGAAATAAGGACATAAAAAGGAGTATTTTAGACATAAATACGAGAAGGTGCTATATGTATAAAAGTAAATCACTAATCCTCAGTACATTAGCAATAAACACGATTTTGGTTAGTTTGGCTGCGGGACTCTTGAACTGATCAAAAGTCGTTGAATAGAATAAGATGTGGAAAAAGATTTTTGCCAAGTGTACTTTCCAGCTTATAACTTTTCTTATTAGTCTACTTTAATCCATACAGTTGTTCATTTTGCATGGAAAGGGAAGACAAACAGTAATAAAAGTAACAAACTATGGCTTTGCAAAAAAACCTTTATAGTTTTTCTGGACGTTTGTTAACCAAGTTTCTCTCATTTTTTTTGTTTAGTCAGCCCAAAAACGGTTTCACACAGAGTTACACCTTTTTCATATTTTACAAGATTGAATTGGAAGCAGTTGAACCACACAGACTGGTCTAAAAGTACTAGAAAGCTGTTTTTATTGCTTAACTTTGGATTTGCCCAGGTACTGCAACCAAACAAAAAGTTACTTGCAAAAAATGAAGTTGAAGTATCTCTGTCATCTAGCAAATTTAAATTATGCATGGAAACATGGAAAATATAGCTTCTGGGGATGACGACCAAATCACCTTAAATAAAAACAAGCTTTTTTCTCCATACAAACAAACACAGACCATTTTCCTTAAGCCAAAAACTTTAATATAGCTTCTGGGGATGACGACCAAATCACCTTAAATAAAAACAAGCTTTTTTCTCCATACAAACAAACACAGACCATTTTCCTTAAGCCAAAAACTTAAATGAAAAAAGTAGAGAACCCTTTTCGTCAACCACATAAAAGAAGAGATGACGATGACCTCATATGGATAAACACATGGAGCGCAAAATTAAACTTTCAAGAAAATAGCTCAAGTCAAAAAGAAAAGTTGATCTGATAAAAGTATAATGCAGTAGAGCTTGCTAAAAAAGAAAAACAGGAAAAACATAGAACACAAGACATATATAAATTGGTATAATGTAAGTACAATATAGGCAATAATAGTAAACAAATTTTGGATAGAAATTCATTTTTGTCCTAGTTTTTGTTCCTATTTCGGTGTTGTTATTACGATTGCAGCAGTACAATGCAACGTTTCAGTACATGGAGAGCAAAATTAAACTTTCAAGAAAATAGCTCAAGTCAAAAAGAAAAGTTGATCTGATAAAAGTCTAATGCAGTAGAGCTTACTAAAAAAAGAAAAACAGGAAAAACATAGAACACAAGACATATATAAATTGGTATAATGTAAGTACAATATAGGCAATAGTAGTAAACAAATTTTGGATAGAAATTCATTTTTGTCCTAGTTTTTGTTCCTATTTCGGTGTTGTTATTACGATTGCAGCAGTACAATGCAACGTTTCAGTATTCTTCTCTTGCTTCTTTGATGATAGGATGATGCTTTTGTGCCACGGGATCATGCCAAATGGTAATAGTGTGGCGAAAGCTTTCTTTCTCTTATGCAAAGTCATCCTAGTTTCGCTATTTCCTCGTTTAAAACATGTATTTAAGAGAAAACTGCAGTAATATGTACTATAGGTTTAAAGAGAAAATGCTCGTAACACTAGAAAAGGAGGTTTTTGATGGTTTGGCAGTATATTACGAAAGATATAAAAGGGGAAAGCAAAGCGCATATGAAATTTTAACCGTTCTTTTTTACTATCATAACGATACACAGATATTCTCACTAGCTTTTACCAGTATTCTTTATTCATCCAGCTTTCTATGAAACAACTATAAAAAAGAGAAAGAAAGAGCACTGCAGAGAGCCAAAAGGCAGTTAAGGAAATAAAAAAAGTTGGTCGAGCTGCTGCTGCTACTGCAAGTCAGCCTTCAGTCTACTTCGCCCAACCTAGAAATTAGAAGTTCAGACTTGTAAAAGCAGAACAGCTGAAATGAAGAAAGGTCCACATTTTCAAAACTCATCTATAACACCATAACATCGCAGCTCTGAAGTAATATTCGATGCATGAAGAAAGTCTTGAGCTTTGTGTACTTGTAGTTCAAGCTTTCTCCGAACGATAGACAGATCTGACCACGAGGAGACGACGAGGAGAGAACAAGAACAAAATACATTCATTTCATAATAAAAAGGAAAGTCATCCTTTTATGTAGAGATAGGTATTGTTGTGTAATGCTTTCACCAAAAAGTGGAAGCTGGAAAAGCATCGAGCACTTTCTCTATTCACTCTCTCGCTTTCTCTTCTTTACATGCCAGCAAGGAACCAGCGGGTATCCAAGAAACCAGGGAAAAAGGACTTTTCTCTCCCTTTCGGAATCTAGTTCACGATCCTACTTCTCGTCGACGAGTCGAACTTGGAATTTTGGGCGGTCGTCTGCTAAATAAAAACTATAAGGAAAGAAAGGGTCTGCCTTTAGTGTGAAAAAGCTCACAGACTCGAATAAGTTTAACAGAAACAGTTCTCTTGAAACCTTTGGAAAAGTGAAAGCACAAGTATCACACTTTTCCGTGCTCAAAAAGTACATTGCTGGGAATTCGTCAGCTGATTTTTTATTTTCTTTCTTCTCCAAAAGAGAAAGTTCAACAGGAAAATAGTTATTTTTTCTCCAAAAGCATTTTTTCCTTTTTCTATAAGTACAAACACTGTTTATTACAAACTCTGTGTTTATCCAGTGCAAGAAAATTAATTTAGTTTGTGGAAATACATTATAAAAACTCGGATACGTTTTGAATAAAAATAAAAGTAAAGAATATACATATTTGAGTACTTAAGGACGCGCTTACAAGTATTTAATCGATATTTCCAGCAAAGTGAACTTTTGTTTTGATTTATGAATTTACTCTAATAAATTCAGTTACAATCCAACATTAAAA
Organism: Lepidocyrtus fimetarius; assembly: GCA_036507315.1. Classification (NCBI taxonomy): domain Eukaryota; kingdom Metazoa; phylum Arthropoda; class Collembola; order Entomobryomorpha; family Entomobryidae; genus Lepidocyrtus; species Lepidocyrtus fimetarius. The sequence continues at coordinate 4,962 of JAANSO010002503.1, forward strand.
CCCAGCAGTGAAACTAGAATTACAGTAGCCAAAATAAATACCGAATTTTGAAACACACCACTGCCATTTTACTTTCCAACTGTTCTATTTGTATCTAAAGTTTATCATTTTTTTCTGAAAAATAATGACATCCGTGTCAACTGAAACAATGAACTCCGCAACCTCTGCCCTAGTTCGAAGTGGAGGCGGTCGTATGCCCAACGGGACAACGAACACTTCCATGATACCTACAGGGGAAGAAGGGATCATTGCACTGGTAACACCAAATAAACCCTTCAAAATTGTCGATGCTCAAAGGGAAACACGGATGGGATTGACGGCAGGTAGTCTGGATGAGCTGGAGGATCGTGCCAAATCTAAATTCCAGATTCCACTCAATTGTCCTATACGAATTGTGTTGGAAGTTGATGGAACCGAGATTGATGATAATGATTACTTCGACACTTTGGATCCAGACACGTCTCTTATGATCCTTTGTGAAGATGAACGTTGGACACCGTACAAATCCAATTTCATGTAAGTCTGGGATTATCTCATACACAAATATTTTACATTTGAAGCTTTTCATTTCTCGCTTAAGCATAAACCTCAAAAATGATATTCTATAGACTTGTAATATAAGCCACTAAATAAGGGATTATCATTTCATTTTCACAAAATTTCATTAGAAACGGATTTACGTACCTGGCAATTTTTCCTATAGACCTATAGACTCCGTGACAGATTACCTATACGTACTTCCTGTTTCCTATTTGATATGTTTGGGTTGCGTGATTTACTTCAATCCAAAGGATTTTTTCGGGGAGTTTGATAAAAAAAGTTTTCACTTTGTCTGTAGACTTTGAACAACTTTTTATTAGCTAGGGGGAGAAAGCATTTATCAAAATCAGATATAATTTGATACCTTGTCCGATCATATTAGAGACGAGTGACTTGTTTTTCATATCACATTGAAAATAATACGCTTATGATGTGGGGGTAATAAGGGATGACTTTGACAACTTTTTGTTACTTATTCCTAATGGTTTCCTTAAAACATAAAGCGTGACCTAGTTTCAGTTTTTGGATTGAGATTTTATTTAAATATATAAACTACAACAAATCCAGTGTTCAATGAGACTTATGAAGCTGGAAATGCCTTTCTATATTGTTCTCTCAAACCATTTTGCCTTGTTTTGTAACAATCTTTTTCTTGTCATATAGTTTGTCAATATTATAAACCTTTTTTTCTTTGTCAAATAAAATCCTTCCAAGTTTTCCAAGTCATTCACGTTTCGTTCCGTGAGTAGAGAACCCTAGCAGTATAGCTCCCAGTTCCGTTTAGGAAAGTTTGGTGGAAGGGTTCGTTGTACTCTGAAAAACTAGTTTGTTTCCGTCTTTTAATACATTAAGTAGATACGCATAAAATGAGGGATTGCTTTATAAAATAGAGTATTAACGTCAAGATAAAAACAGAAAATTAGGCTAGCTTTATAGTTTCTCTAGATAGATGCACACATTTCCAAACATACGTTCTACATATTGTGTACATGTCATACATACGTCAGTTCAGCTGGGTAATTATTAGTTTTACGATGTTTTTTTTCTTAAGACTGGGACTTGCGGTTGAAGCAGATGAAAGGGGGTCATCTAGCACTCCTGGCTCACCAGTGGAAGATCTCATCTGGAGACTCCATCAAGATCTCTCATTTTTCCCTTGGCTAACACCAAAGGAACTAGAAACCATTGCGCAAATGGACAAAGAAGAGATGAAGAAGATTGTTCCGGACGTGAGGTTTCTCGAGTTTCTCCAGGACCTTAGCGAGAAGTACCTTCAAGAGAAGGAAAGGGTAAATGGAGGGTCTGGTGGTGAGGCTATGTTGGCCAGTTCCAGCAGTGGGAGCACAAGTAGTATGACAAGTGGGGGCAGTAGTGGAAAACCAAACAATGGGAGCACCATTCTTCACGATCCCATTAAGCTGATCAGAATGTATACAAAGTCAAAGCATTACATGCATAGCCAGTATGAACAACCACCTCAACAGTCCCAACGAGCTAATTAAGGGCTGTAAATGTTAGGAGAATGGAAACGCAAGGTATAGAGCACGAAAAATTAAACTATGCTAATCTTAAGTAATGACGGATAGGTTTTATTTATTAAATGTCTTAAATACCTACTCCAACTTATTATACTATAATCGGGTATGGTAATACGATAAGACGCTGTCGTCATTCGTGTCGTTTAACTCTATTTCAATTTTCACAAAAGCTATATAAGTTTACACAACTAATAATAAAGCAGTTTAGTCAGCTCTTTTATTCATTCTAAAAATTTATATTGTGCGTGGTAAGTTTATCATAATTTTTAAACTTTCATCCATCAATCTAGTCAAGGATATAGTTTTTATTTATTTCTTGCATATCGTCTGTTCCATTTCTTCTTTAAGTCAAACCAGAGAACGTAAACTCATGAATAAATGACCAGAAGGTGAGTGCATGTGTGTATAATTAATTACGTATGAAATTATTTAGGATACGTGCTGCACTGTTTAATGTCTAAATAAGCGTCAATTTGTTTTGACGCAAAGAGCGAAATTTTTAAATATTGCTACTGTGGCATTTTGTATGGGAATCAATATTAAGAAGCTTTAAACGTGCAAGTTTCAATAATACCGTTACATATATTTGATAAACTAGTAAAACAAATAAAATCAGATGAATCAGAGAAATGAATGAAGATATACTCTTTTGTTCAAGTTTATAATAGTGATGGCGCTTGAAGTGGATCCCAAAATTCACTTTCTCATCACTTGATACACTGTAAAATGCTCATACTTAACTAATTCTCACACTACCAATATCGGTGAATGTTGAAATGATATAGAATTTTAACTTGTAATATTATTAAAGTCTACATTAATGGAAAATGAATATTATTGGGTACTTGGATGATGTAAGGAACCATATTTGATTTGCAATTGAAAGGATAAATCTCAAATCTCTCTTCTTTTTCAAAACATTAGTTTGTCAATTAAGCTTTTAGAAAAGTAATATTAAGTTAGCTATTCATAAGTAGGAAACCCTGATTCAAGAATTCGAATTGCACACTGCCATCATTTCGAGTTTAAAACGGATAGAAACAGGAAAAATTTTAAGTAAAATAAAATACCAATTCGATACATACACAGATTTATTAAACTTAGAACCTAAAAGAAAAAGTTAATCTGTTTTCATCCATTATTGTGGTTGGAGTCGGAATAAAATCTGTCAACTTGCTCAATACAAAATCAACAAATTTACAGCTTCTATCCCTTCTTAACTTTTTAGTGTTCACTACTTTTTTAAATCCATATGCTTTTATTAGCATCAGTAATAATAATTCAATTCAATCATAATATGAAACCCCTTTTGTTGCTTCAATATGATCACTATTTGAAATTGAGATTTTATCACGTAGTTCATCATACGACTAACAATGAGCCATTTTAATTTGAATTCTTGTTCAACAATGACAGTACCGAGTTCCCCCATAAAAACTGTTGGAAAGATGAGAAAGTCTAGTAAAACTACTCTAAGGAAATCAAAAATTATTTACAGTTTTGCACTTTCATATAACTTTTATAAAGGATAAATGAGTATAACTGAAAAGCATAAACTTTCTAATCCTCCTTCAATCCGAGTATTGTGTAACTGTATAACTAAAGTGGTGCTGAGAACGGTGCTCTCCTATTTACAATTATAGTGTAATAATGCTGTATTCAATTAGTAAAATACAAGAATAATCTACTTGTGTTTTGGAGTGATAGAATTACTTGTTAGAAACGTCATTAAATATAATACGATGCTCATTATTTTTTGCAATTGTATATCTTGAAGTATGACTACTTCAGAATTGCGGATTATGTTTTTTTTTTGTTTTTCCTAAAACATAAAAGTAATGAAGAAGCTCATTCAATCAAAAACGTTGTGATGCCTTTGTCAAAGCAAGGAAGCGTAAAGTGGCGTATGAGGAACGAAGCTGAAATACTAGACTATAGTACGTCTCTAAATACGTAAGGTAATCCCAATTTAAAATAAGAATGTGTGTAAAACTTTACAAAGTTAAGCGATACATAAGTAAATTTAGCTACAAGGTCAATGCTAATGCTGGTGAAAGTCGGAAATGAATGCTTGATGTACTTTCTCTCTAGGACCATAATTTGCATGAATATTTAATGATACATAACTTATGCATATGTAGCTTTATATGTAAGAGCATTTTAACCTTCACAGAAAATGAAAAAGTTATAAGAACACTCGTGTGATTTTGATGGTCTCTATCCAGTTGTTTTGTTATAAAATTGGTGCTGTATGTACCCTGTGAATAAGTTTTGTGTTATCATGTTTATGGACAAAGTTAGGTGAAAAGCTTTTAAATTTTAAGCAAATAATAAATTGTTAATTGTAACATGATGTTGAAATTGTGTGTCCTACCTAAGAGAAACTGGTGTACAATCATATAATATCTAACAAAAATATTTAACATTTTAAAATAGTTGATTAATTATGTAAATAATTATCGATACAAATAGTAATTATACTAATTATAAGTTCATGGAATTGATTTTGTGTATATATTTTGGAATTCAAGCTTGATGAAAGATTAATTTCTGAATGATTTTTTATTTGAAAATTTCCATTTCTATTCTGTTAAGCGTAGCTTTGTTTTCTTTATCTCTTTCCACTATTTATTATAAAAAGTTGATCGAATTGATGTACTTATGATTAAAGTAATTCTTGTTAATCTTTTTAAAAGTGAAACAAAATTTTCAATATATGATGGTGATTGTATAAAAGTATATAATGAAGTATGTAATGTTTCGTTATTAAATGAATGTGCAAAAACTATGAAAAATTATAAAAGTAAAATTATCCTTTCAGATCTGCAAATGATAGGAACTGAGCAAGGGAAAGGATAAAATTTCATTTTTTTGCTATTGTGGCATACATTACCTAGCGAAATATACTACCTCATAAATGTAACCACTCTCTGTTCTCTAACAACCAACCCGCCTTCATTTTGGTCTTTATTATATTGTGTTAGGTCAAAAAATTCATAACTTATGTTATTTAAGGGTATTCTTAAGTGCTGAGGGGAAAACTTTTGTGACACTCGCCAGGGAATATTTTTCATTGTCTTTGTATCTCCATCAAAAGTTGAGTCAAAGAGGGTAAACAAAGTGATCGACTTTCACAACTTGCTACAACTACCTTGGAAAGTATCATTTATCGCATCCATCTCCACATTGCTATATTTTCCAACCATTTATCATCGTAAAAAGATTAAAACCGCGTTCCCGTTGTTGTTGGCTGAAGATTAGCACAAAAAACATAAGTATTTTGTAAGATTAAAAAGACAAATAATGTTGTGCTATATAAAGATGGAGCAAACTTTGCAAATTTCTTTTTCAACCCATTCTCCCTTGAAACCTTTGAAACATTTCTTTTTCTTAAGAAACTACTTAACCTTCAAAGTAAAATTATTCTTCTAGATCAGTGCCTGTGGTGGCGTGATGACTCTCCCGCGTCTAGTTATGTATGGGTAAGTGCACTTGGTAAAACAATAATAGTAATGAAAAGGGCGAAATGAAAGGATCCAAAAATCTTTGTCTTTTACACTGTTTTGTTAACTCACTTCATTATTCATTTCATCACTCGAGTGATAGAGAAGATAACACTATACTAATCATCGAGTTACTATGTGCTGCTTGAGTTGGATGCCACACTCGTGATGATGAGCATTCTATTTATTTATCTGATTATTTTATACGCTTAAACTATTAGTAGTTACTACATGGCAGTACTAGACTATCTAAAAAATATTTTTAAGACATAATATACTTTCCTTTTGTTGTAGATTCCTTTGGAAATATAAACCTGATCCTGAATGATTGTGATTTACCTTAAGATTTGCAGAGAAAGCTATCGGGGTTCTGCCCTACTTTCATTCTTTCCGTTTCATGCAGCTTACCTTACGTAACTTCTTACTAGATAAAGATGACACACAGAGGGAGGTTGCAAGGGATTTAATTTTATCTTTGAGAACAGCAACTTTGTATAGTTGCCTTCACGTTTTTTTGCTAACAAAACGTAGCCAAAAATTGATAATGCGAATAAACCATAGTATGCCATGTCAAAAAATGCTTCTTTCCTGTCATTTTGCATTAGGAAAAATTGGAATTAAAATGACAGCTTCAATAATGGCTATTAAACACTTTATAAAGCATAATCTACCCTATGTTTTGCTGTTGCTTGTGTCTCCATTATTATGAAACAAAGAAAAAAGTTATGAAACAAACTCTACTTGCTTAATATCTGCTTGAAAGGAGCTACAAAAACAGTTTCACTTTCCCCAGTTCACTTTATGCCTCGCGTATTACCACCACAGCACGACCACAAAATTTAGTTTGTGAAATTAACTTAATGCCCCAAAAGCACGCCATTATTTCATTAATACAGGGAGAAATCATAGGGTCCTTTTGCAGTTCCTTTCTTTCCATTATTTTCAAACGTCTAAAAAAACTTTTATATTTACTTGTAAATGTATGATTTTGCCTTAGCAAGTGTGGCTATTTTTGGAGGAAAATATTTTTAGAAACACTGTATTTTAAGTACTACTGAACTTCTAGACATTTGCTTGTCTGTCCAGTTTCCACAGTTAGTTGATAAAATACACACATACTGAGACGGAATTTAATAGTTGGCATAATAAGTTTCTGGAGAGGGTAGGAAAGAGGCCATCGAATCTACTACGAAAGAAAACTTTATATTCGAGATGTTCTCGTGAAAGTTTGGGGTAAAGTTGCTGGATATTTCAATTTTGTGTTGTATAAGTACCCAGCAAAACTTTCTCCCAGTCTTAGTTCCCAGTAAACTCTAAAGGTTGTATGCTGTCATTAAACAGACTTATAATCATGTGAAATGAATGCATTTACAAGTATTCAGGAACCATGCAACCCTTTAACTAGACCAAACTGCATGCATTATAGAAACATTATATACTTCTCTCCAGAAGGAACGCTTTTCATTTCTTCACGTTTTAAGCTGAGAATTGTGTATGAAAATAAGGAACAATGTTTGCAAAAAAGGAAAGTAGGGCGAGGACGAGGACACAATCTAAGCGAACAAGAGTGTTCCCTTTTAGGAAGCATCGGTATAGGCACACTTTTCTTCTTCCAACACCACTACCATGAACGACTGTAACAAGTGTTGCGAGTGAGCACTTAAAAAGTGCACGGTACTGCCTTTCTATAACTTACAATGCATTCATGCACATCTTCATATTCACTAACTACTACTAAAATATCGCCTAGAACGTATTCGTATAACGTATTCCATAGATATGTTGCGATGAACCAATGTCAAAAAATAGTATTTATAACCACTTGCCAGAGTAGAACGGGGCAACAAAACCAGTGTCAACTTCCGTGGATGGCATGAAAGAAACGTGTAATTTTTGAAGGGATAACTAAACAAGCGGAGGAAAGTGAACACCAGCAAACATATCGGAATCGAAGATCTATACAGCCAATAAATGCTTTCACAGTCCTCGTCCAAAAATAGCGATAATAATTTAAGTCATTTTAGAATACGAATACGAGAAATGTTGAATTTGGAATTTCGGGGACTGGTAAAAAGAAAGACGTGTTCATCCATGACAGGACTAAATTTAACTCACGATCATTCTGACTGAAATGGTATCATTTTCCAAGTTTCATTATAAAATATTGGAAAAATCCTCGTGTCTCTCACAATTCAGTCCCAGTAGATCTGTTTCACTTTTTTTAACCGAATGAAATGGGCACATCCGCATGTCAGTTTCAGTTGGCACCCTGTAAACTCCCACATTACTTTTACCCATTTTCCTTCTCCTCCCTTTCCGCGTTTGCATTGTTTTGGGATGGAAAATGAAGTCAAACTCGTTTGGTTTCATGATCATAAGTGTTTATTATTATCATTAGAAATCTGTATTGTTGAGTAACTTTGCTTAGGCGTACATGTCCCAAAACTTATGTAAGTTAATACTCATATGAATTAAGTTGATTGAAAAAAACTCTAGTTTGCTCTCCAGTTGAAAGGCTTCAGTATGTTATTATATAGTCTCATCATAGAAATGAAAATTAACCCATGCGTATTAAGTGTGTTCATTTCATTATTCTGTTTCGGTAATTGCCTAGTTATAAAATGCGGTAGACTACCTATTTACTTACTCAACCTTGTTGATTGGAATTCTGAAAGGCAAAAATTTGAGGTAGATTGTGAAAATCCTATGAAAGAATATCAAGTTAAACTTGAGCAAAACGGGATAACATTTCGACATTGGATTTCCCTTTCACCAGATTTCTAGGTAAGCCGCTT
>JAANSO010002504.1:0-13332 GCA_036507315.1 Lepidocyrtus fimetarius
TCTTCAATTGAAATTTCTTTCCATTGTTGACCAGAACAAACCATATCTGCAAACCCAGAATTGGAGCAGAATTTACTATTAGTACATTAATAATAAAAAGAAAAGCTATTTCATTTAATGCTCTTTGTTCATTTTCCTTGATGATATGTCTTATACTTACAAAAGAACGGAAAACTATAATAAAAACTTAGGCCATGCTTCACTAAATGTTGCATGGAGCACTTGTACGAGCGAAATAAACCATAATTTACTTGGTCAGCAGCAGCACCAGAAAACACAATATAGTGGCAAGCAAAACACTTTCTTACCTAATACTTACGAAACCTTATAATAGATACCTTTATTATAAACATATATTGTCAACTTTGTTTTGGCATAGATATATACAATTTGACAAAGCTCACCTAACTACCCAATCATTGGCAAGTTTCATAATCATACCACCAGTATATGATACAACAAATTATATAAGGAATGATTATAGCTATGATTCGTAACAATCCAAAAAAATTATACAAAAAGAAACTAAAAATGTTTTAAGGTCAACCCCACACACTGTTACATGATAATGATACGTTGAGAGAAAGCTTATCAAATAGGTAATAGACACGTTCAGCCGGAAGCAACTTCTTTTTTCAACTTACAAAAAAGCTCGTCAATTAAATTAGTTTGGACTATATTTTTCGAGTAAGATTGAGACAAAAATTCAGAAAATATGTGCTTACATAATATTGTTAAAACCCAAGCAAATTGTCTATTTAAAAGGGTTTTTTGGGACTCTCATTCATTAAAAAAACAATTTAATAGATTGTCAACATTACTGAAATACAATACGATCAATATGGTAAGCCAATTCAGCGGTATAATAAAAATGGAGGGAGATAAACCATGGAATGGAAGGTTGCAAAAGTGTATACCTTTCTCATAAGAATACGTTATGCTTGTCTTTCAACGCATTCAACAATACATGTAAAATGGGTGATAGTTTATATAAAAACCTGATTTCCTCCTTTCACTCGCCCACTTTTCAAAACATACGAGGCGAAGGAAATATAAACATTCCCGTTAGGGAAAACATTGTAGTGCGAGTATTAGCCTGTCTTTCAAAATCAAACAATTTATTTTCTTTTAGGAAGAAAAGGTGCATTTGCAAGCTCCTTTGAGTTAGAAAAATTGAAAATTGCAAGCAGCTGATGTTGTACATGCTTCTTCTTGAAGTAGGTTTTTCTTCACGGTTTGTTTTATATAATTTGGTATTTTTTGCACCGTGTATATATAATAGCTCAAGTATAAAGCAATTTTTTAGCAAAAATTCAATCGATTTATCGACAACTCTTCCTCTCCCTCTCCTGTCAAATTCTTTCTCTCTTCTCCACACCTGTGCATTATTCAATGAAAGAGTACTTTTTAGCAACAAAAATTACATTGTAATGGACGGACATCATTATAAAACAGGAGTGAAGGGAAAGCAGGAGGCTCTCGTGCCACTATACAAAAAGCTTAAAACTTTTCCTCTAAATGGCAAAGTTTATGCTAGAAAGAGAAAAAGTGCCAAGATTGCGTGCTAATTACAGTGGGTGGAAGGAAAAACAAGCAAACAGTCAACTGGAGCCAGCACTCACTCAAATATTTAAATTCTGTTTGTACAGAACGTTTGTCTCATTTTTGCACTGTTTTCCAGAATGCTTAAGTATGTAAATGAAGCAAAACCTTTTATAGCATTTCAATTTGATAAAGTCGCAGCTCTTTTTATTCATAACCTTTGTGATTATAACTCAAAATAGACTTTTCATAATGTTAAGGTGACTTTTCCAGATATCCACCCTGGTCCATTGTATTATCACCATTATAAGGTCATTAATTAAACAAGAGCACAAATCTTTGAATAAGTAAAGAAATCTTGAAAACATTTGAAAACAATAATAAAAGGTTGCAAACCATTTGATTACTAGCTTGCCTGATTTTTTAAAACTTTATAAATGTTTGCGTCAAATGGCAATCATTTGCTTGCTCTTTTACAAAACTTTGTTCCACTTGGAATTAGTTAAGGTGTTTTTAATTATCGCATAGTACTAGTATAGAGTCAAACAGACAGGGGAAATACGGACAGACAGACAATCTAGAACAATCTTAACTATTCTGGCTAACAAGTAGGTAGCTGCTGGTTAGCTCCACTTACTCAAAAATGAATTTCTTAGAGTGCTTGATGGTTCTATAGTCCTAAGTTTGGAAGCACAAGAGGAGGTAAAACTAACATAAGGTAGTGATGACGAGCACACGTGTAACAGGAAGGAAACAGCAAATGTTGACTACACGACTCGGAGTGTCAGTCAGAAAAATAGGGAAAGAAGTTTTTGTCTCATTTGTCCTTGTCCTTGTATTTTTTCGGTTAATAGGTCTTACAATATGGATTTGATATAGGTATTACTACGGCTGATTGATTACCCATTTACAATCAAATGCAACAAAGACCAAATTCTCAAGTAAAATGAGTTTTGATTTGGCTGAATATGAGCTCACGTTTATTAGTATGTACTATTTTTATGTACATATTCAATGTTTCAGAATTAGCTTTCCATGACTTTATTCCTGGGGATTGCTTAATAAAATGCTATAGGAAATGGTATATGTTTTATTTAATTTATTAGCAAAATCCTCTTAAAGTTACGCAATTGTGTAATTTTGCATAAATTAATAGAGATGCGTGAAAAGCAAAATCTCAATTAACAATGAATTTGAGCTTAAAGTAAAGCATAGTTGGCTTTTTCTAGACGATCATTTGGCAAATAAATAGAAGGTAAAAATAAGAATTGTTCATTCTTTTTGTGAAATTTCATCAAGATAAGAATATCTGCTTCCATGATCTCCTCACATGCCTTACTTTATGTCATGCATACATAAAACGAATTACATTTACTATTTTGGAAGCTTTGCTGTCTCCAGCACATTTGTCGTATTTTTATCGACTCGATTGTTAAAACAATATAAAATAAACTTGTGCCTTCCCTTTTGCCCTCCTTTTTTCTAGACTTGCTCCACTGATGTGTCTCCAACTATATATGCAGATAGATTTAAGTGCTAGTTTAAGAAATTGCAACATTAGCGAAAAATGAAAAAGAAGGAGAGTAGAAAGAAACAACATTTATTCACATATTAAAGTAAACATGACTAAAAGACGAAAAAAGGCTCTTTTGCAAACATTTATAAAAATATTTTGCCGATTTGTTTGTGTAGTTTTTTTTACATTTCATACTTTTGCGTTTATGTCAGCTTGAGCTTACTACTTTTAGCTCATTTGAAAAAACGGTTATAAAAGAAAAAGAAGCAAGCTTCATTTCTCATTCTTTTAGTATCTAATATACTATTTCTGGGTTTCACCAAAGGATATTAAGCAGTACATAAGTGCCTACTTTCTCCATAGATCTTTTCAAGACAACCCTGGAATAAGAAATAAGGAGAAAACAGAGGGAAAGTAACGAAACAGGAGGAAGAAAAGAAAATCTTTTTATTTCGTGACTTAACAAAACAAAGATTTATGTATTGATTTATGTTGCAAGCTGCTCCCTGCTTGTTTTTTGACTACTCTGGTACTATTTCTGTATTCTGCTAGAAAAATATGATGATGACAATTTGGACGGAGGTTCCTCCTTCAACATGCATGTCCTATCAGAAGCAGCATTAACTTAAATTGTAGACAACTCGCAAGTACTGTATAAAATATTATATAAACTTGTCGTGCAGACAATTCCATGTTCTAAACAAAATTCTAGAAATATATATCCAGGTATCTATTTTTTGGGTTTCTGTAAAACTTTAAAAGACACTGCTTTGGAAAGTATATAAATTTATGTTTTATGCGGAAATACGGGAAGGGCCAAAATCTAAAGAACTGCACATCAAATTAACAACACCTTATCTTTCTGGACAATTATATGACACGTTTAATCTCATAGTTTCAGGAAATATACACAAAAATACTTTTCTACGTACTAACTGGAATTACAATGCTGTTCTAATATTCCATCGTTTTTTTGTTTTATACATGTTTCCTCGTCGTTGTCCATGCCCTGTTTAAAAATTTATAAAAGAAAGGACAACTGAATTGTTGAGGCTCTTTTAATCAGTCTCACGTAACTTTTATTTGCCATTATAGCACTTTGAAACATCAGCGCAAGTTTTCAGTTAAAGCTTCATTAAAATGCTTTGGTAAATTTAAATCCAAGACGGTTGTATTTTTAAAAATAATTGCAAATTATTAAAATAAATGTTGTAGGTGAAAGTATTTTAAAAAACTACTAGTGCAATGACCTTTTTATGTACTCTTGTGCATATTCAACCAAAGGGTTTGGATGAATCGTAATAGTAAGCGTTAAATGTGATGATAGGTAGAGCTAATTTCTTTTAAAATCCTGTTTAAATTGCGCCAGAATTTCCCCCAGGTTCCCTGGAGAAAAGGGATTGTTAGTCTGGAATCTAGCATTAAAAGTTCCCTTTCAATAAGTCATTTTGCATGAAAATAGATAATTGATTGAATTCAAACACAAGTAGAAGAATGTGATACAATGAAATAAAGTTAAAACAGAGAGTACAAAGGAATGGTTTTTCTTTTTCTATCCTGTAAAATGAATGGAAAAGGTACATATTCATTAGGGAAAGGTTATTCATATTACACTGCAAAAATCTAAATCCTTCACAAAAAGATAAAACAAAAGCCTAACGGAAAATGACGGGAAATTATTATATTCCATGATATTTTTATACTCTGAGGTTTGCTCACTTTCCAACTTCAGCTCTGCTAAAACACCACCAAACCAAACTTTTGATCTGAAAATCCATAACCTAATCTGAATACAAAAAGTATTAAATTATATTCTGTGTACACGTATAAGCCGGCATTGTGCTTTGTAGCAGGATTTAAAGCATTTCCTGAGAATCTTGGGACTGTGTTAGAGTTGGAGTTAGTTTCGACCCTTCTATAAAACTTTGGAAGGGATTCAGACAGAGCGACGCTCGTTACTCAAAGTCATTATTAATACATTTCATAGAGATTCCTTCTCTCATTCTCACGTTTCTTTCCAAAATGAAATGATAACAAGAGATATTTCAAGGATATATGCTGTATAAGGGAAGAACTTTACAGGCAAGATCATTCTTCCTCTTCTGTTCATTATGAATAAAAGTATGAAGATTAAAGCGGGATCTGAAAAGCCGATACAAAGGCAAAAAGGGAAATGGAAGAGAGCACACAGTAAATATAGGAACATCTCTAGATTAGCTTTTTGAGTAAAATTCTGAATTATGCATAGCTATTATGCAAAGAGTGACACCCACGGGGAGCACTAGCATTTACAACGCACTATTATATATATTTTGTATCATAGTTTTTGTAAAATGAGTGGCAGAATAGTGTAGAATATTTTTTACTTCCTCTTCTATGCATACGAGAACGGATATGAATTGAGGGAACACTAGTGCTAGTAATATGTTAAATTGCTAATAGTTTTTGCAGAACAATTCATCTTTCTTCCGCTGTTTTTGAAAGAAGAGTGAAGGATTGATACTGCGAAAAGCATACGCAGATTTGCAGAGAAAGACTGTAACATGAGAGTAGGAAAATGGGGGTAAACTCCCTAACTAAAATGCATGGCGTGTAACGAAAAGTTTAATCTTATTTTTAAAGGTAGCACTGGAAAGTTATTAGTGAAGTGAAACGCTTGAAACGAGTACCTTGTCTTCCTATTAATTCTACACATGGAAAAGTTGACTGGATTATTAAGTAGTAGGAAAAGTATTCATCCGTTTCTGAACTTTATGATGTGATGGTTGAAGGAGAAGAAAAAGGAGAATGAAACCGTGTAGGATATATTGTCAGCATAATAATAATCATAAAGAGAAAGCATAGTAGCATGACATGACCGTAAAGTTAAAAGTAGTCAAAAAGAAGAGAATCCCTGGGAAAATCATCTGAACCTCCCAAGAACATTTCATCTTGTATAAATACTATTTATAGAAACTGATGATGTGATTTTCTTCTAATTTTGCTGAGTTATGCAAAGAAAAGTAACTAATAATAGGTAAGACAGGGTTCTCTCCTTAAAAAGTATTTACTATGACTGAAAAGGACATAACGACAGGATGTTTTATAGTTGGCTATGATAATATGTTTTAGTAATAATAGCAATACAAGGGAAAATGAGAAAAGCACAACAGGCGGATGAGCATATATTTAACAAACTATGTGCAAAGACAGAGTTGCTGTTCTAAAATTTTGGCTTTTCTTCTCAAAGACTTTCACGCTTCTCCCAATGGTAAAATAATGAAAGAAAATGGTGTACATGCAGAACGTAAAAGACAAGGAGCTGGGAAAGTAGTCCACAAAATAAAATGACTAAATCACTTTCTCTTTCTATTCCTTTCTCTCGGCACCGTTGCAGTCTTTAAGCTTATTTCTTCTCGTCTGTCTCCTTTGGCTTTATTTTAAAGTTTCAGAGTACTTCGTATAAGCACAGTCGTCATTTTAAACTCTTTTCCAGTCCTGGAGGTTGCTGTTGTTGCTGCTCCACTAACATTTTGTTCTCTTATTTTCTTCTCAAAGACTTTCACGCTTCTCCCAATGGTAAAATAATGAAAGAAAATGGTGTACATGCAGAACGTAAAAGACAAGGAGCTGGGAAAGTAGTCACAAAATAAAATGACTAAATCGCTTTCTCTTTCTATTCCTTTCTCTCGGCACTGTTGCAGAAGCTTAATTTCTTCTCGTCTGTCTCCTTTGGCTTTATTTTAAAGTTTCGGAGTACTTTGTATAAGCACAGTCGTCATTTTAAACTCTTTTTCAGTCCTGGAGGTTGCTGTTGTTGCTGCTCCACTAACATTTTGTTCTCTTTTCTTTCACTCATTTCTAATTTACGTAAAGTCAAGCAGTACAACAAACGAAAAAGTATAAAGAGGTACATAATAATAATAATGAGAACAATGACGGTGATAATAATAGCAATAATAATATGAAATGCGTATGAATGAATAAAACTATAGTTGATATATGCAAATATAAACGCTCATGTGTCTTCTTTCCCTCTCCTTGGCATTTCTCTTTCTTTTCACTTTTTTGTTTTCTAATGAAAGGAAAGTTGGGGGATTATTTATGTACGTCTTTGTAAACGTCTGAAATCTCTGTAGTTTTCCTTCTAAAGTAGTATACAATGCTGCCACAATGTCTTCTTTTGTCTTCCATTATGTGAGGTATATTTTAAGGATAAGAGGGCAAAAGTAAATCGCTGCCAATCCTGTTGTTTTCATTCTTAACAAAAGCCCTACTGGCTGTTGACTGAGTGGAAGTCTAAATTTAGCAATTGCATGTTATTAAATCTAGTTTAAAAGTTGCGGTTACTACTTTTTTGCTGCCTTGAGGACGCGTTTGTAAAGTAAGTTTCATTCGTTTGGGGAATCCATTTTTTAAAACAACCACATTTTGGTTGGTTGCTACTCTAAAACCAGTGAAAGTGTGCCACATTGATAGAGACATTAGGGTCAGTTTGGTTAAGTATATGATTTGATTTTAAATTAAAATGAACTACTATTTTCGTCGTAATATTATTGAGTAAAATTATTGTTGTTTTGGTGGCTAACAACTAGTCTGCATACCCTGGATTGTGTATATACGTGTCAGCCTTTTGCCAAACTTGGGATTAGTCTAGGAAAAATGTTAATAGAATGTTACATGTTACTAGCTTTAATGTCTTGTTTTTGTCTCGTAATAGGAAATAAATTAGCCTTATAAAAATTGTGCATTGTGTTTGCACTATTTCGCTTATAAATGAGTCGTCATTCCACTACATTTATTCTGTAACAATGTTAAGCCAAACTTGGAATTAGTCTAGGAAAAATGTTAATAGAATGTTACATGTTACTAGCTTTAATGTCTTGTTTTTGTCTCGTAATAGGAAATAAATTAGCCTTATAAAAATTGTGCACTGTGTTTGCACTATTTCGCTTATAAATGAGTCGTCATTCCACTACATTTATTCTGTAACAATGTTAGATTCGTCATTTTTGTACTTTTACGTTTTCCCTGTAAAGCTCTTATCAATAAAGAAAGGTAGTAAATGTAATGTCGTTTATGTATGTACAATAGCAACAGCGCAGTTACTCGTTATGTCCGTACATACCATTAGTCCAGGTTTATATCTCCTCCAAACAATAAAACCTAGCCTTGGTTGGCAATATAAATTAGTGTACTTTTGTAATATATTATTTTAGTACGTTAGTTTCCCCCTTCTTCCCACTACAACTCCTTCTCTATTGCCTCTTTCCTTCTTTTCCTTCAATAAAAAGTCTTTTATTACTCAAATTTATTCCTCTTTCCTCCACTTCATTACAAGCTGTAATGAGACATTCTCCATTTGTCTTTCTGGACGCGTAGCGTTGTAAAAATAATATTGTTGCTATTTATTAGTGATGTTGACGCTTTTCGACATTTTGAGCCAGATTTTATACTTATAGTGTATAACGTAAAATTTGTTCTTTTACAACATATAACTTGTTTTTCCTATTTCCCCCTAAACATTCATCCTGTGGAAATTCGATAACACAGCAATACATTTCATGTAAATTGAGAAACTACATTATTTAAGCAATTACAAAAATATGTATGCAATAATACAGCAACATTAAAACTTTAAACTCCAAATTGCCTTATAAAAACAATGATTGAAATTGCGCTCGGAGTAATTGCGCTTACATTTTTACGAACAACAAGTTTGCAAATCATTATTAAAACTAAAACGGCAAGACAAGGAAAATAATAAAAAATAATTTAATTTAAGTTGTAATATTGTTTAAATTCTATGCATTCAAGCACATTATTAAAGCACATGTTTATAATTTAACCTTTTTATGATTGAACTTTTTTCATTTTATAACTCAAAAAGGAAGTCGCAAATTGAGGAATATTGCTGATTTTGAGCACGTTTGGGATTTCCCATGTCAATTCATTGTCAATCAATCCATTGATGAGTCTCGATACTTCTTTCTTCTCCTTTTTCCATTTCCTTTATTAGAAATGAAACAAAACACTTCTCGAAAATTCTTCATAACACAATAAAAACATATTTATAACATTATTCTCCCGATAGAAGAACAAAAACAGGATTATGCATGTTCCTTTCTTTGTCTATACTTATCTGTATATGAGTTCTCTCAAAACAGGATAAAATAGAACTAAATGTAATTTGCAACTCTTTTTGTACGACTATTACAACATGAAGCCATTCAAATTTCAAAGTGGATCATGGAAGATTATTTTGTATTCATTTTCTTACAAGGTATTCAAATGGAAAAAGGAGGTTGCTTCCATTTTTGCAAACACAAACTCAGAAAAATATTATCAAGGCTTTGTTTGCAATTACCTGAATCATGGTAAAAGATTTGTAACATAAGAAAGGAATCCTTTTTTGGTTTAAACAATTTGCGAAAAACAAAATGGAAAATAAATTTCTTTACAAATTACAAAATAAAAAAATTGAAAATTCTCAACCCGAAATAAAATTCGTTGTGTACTTATATGCTTTGATTTAACCCAAATTCTACTGATGGGTCGATTTGTATTTCAAATATAATTCAAATTATTGTACTATTCTTTGTTTAAGTAAATCAAAAAAGTTTTTTATAATTGCTTCAAGTAAAACTACTTTTACTCCATAAATCATTACAAATTAAAGTTTTAGTTGTATATTCCATTGCATTATGGTTTCTAATTTACGTGACTCTTAAAAAAGATTTTAAAAACTTTATTACTAAACATATAAAGATCTAAGCACGAAGGAAAATAATATATTATAAAAAAGAATCACAATGAAAAAAGAACTAAATGTAATTTCGGTGTCTTCACTATTTTTCTCCTCATTTACTTTCTTTTCATCATTCATTTTCATTTTCTACTTGAGTTCTTCCTTTTATCATAGTTTTTTTGTGAAGGTGGAAAAGTGATATCAAAGTGTAATCCTGTAATTATAAGTGCATGCAAAGACATAAAAACTCTTTTAACTTTGCAACATGAGTGAGGAAATGTACAGGTTTTAAATCTTTCCAAAGATCGAAGCTTTTTCATACCTACTCAACACATGAGTTTGTACAAACGATGAGAATGACTATCTTCATCACCTCACTTCTCAGAAAACTTTTCTTTCTTCTTCTTCCGTTTTATATTCTTACATCCTTCTTCCCTTAATGCAAACATTGAGAAGCCAAAAACTATCATACTATTCCAGTGAGAAAGAAGGAAAGAAATTTTTAAGGAAAACGCAAGGGAGGAGAAAATTTAATTTTCTTGAGACAACGAAAAGGGATCAATATACGTTTTTACAAGTTTTTTGTTCTCTTTTCCTCTCACTTTTTTATATAAAAACTCTATTTATGTGGTAGACTAATGCACATATTTTTTGCTCTTTTTTCTTCAAAAACTGCTCACTCGTTCATGTTCCATTTTACTCTTTATTATTGCACGGATATATGTGTAAGGATATGTCGCCCTGCTTTTTGGAGTTACATTACCCAAGACAGTTAAAAACTAGACTTTCTCTTGTCTTCATGGTTGAAGTCAGCTAGAAAACTCCAACCAAAAGCGTACTCCATTTCTTTTCGTCTTTTTTCTTCTTTTTGGTTTGAAGCAGTGCTAAACTTGTTGTATGCACAATCCTTCATCCACAACATGATTTTTAGAATCCATACCATGTATCCAACAGATCCAGACACAAAGTAAAATATATTTCTCTGGTTTTTAACTTGGTTTGTTCTTTGCTCTGGTTTTTGTCTTTTTTATAGTTTAAAAGTCATTTTTGCTAACTATTACAACGAAAAATTCTTGATGATATTGTAAGAAAAAGAAGGAGGAATTTTTCTTAGATTTCTTTGCATTTTTTATAAGATTCGTGATGGGGGTTTCCAAAAGAAATTCTCTAAAATACATCAATGCCCTTCTTTCTGTTTATTACTTATTCTTTGCTGTACTCGCGCACACAAAGGCTCAAGATATATTTAAGCTTCATTCTCTATACTCTCAGAGTTCCCCGCTAGTATGTGAGCTTTCCCTTTTGAGAGAGATCCAAAAGTGTCAGCCAGAGGGTAACTAAGTTGTTTTACGGTTTACACTCAGGGTTTATACTGTGTATGCGATATGATGCCCGTTCTATATTCATCATCCTCTCACATAATACCTACTTCCCTGTAATATTATAAACTAAAAAAGAGTGGCAGAGATGGTGGTGGAGTATGCAAAGAAAATAATAAAAATATATTAAATGTATACAAAAAACTTTCATCTCGTTCTCTCCCTCAGCATAACACTTACGCAGGAACTGGGAGAAAGAAGACTTGAGAAAGTCGTTTTGGTCTTAGATATAATATTACACTCACACAACTCCACAGGGGTTCTTCTTATTATGCATGTTAGAGAGTCAAACCATAACCCGAGAATATTAGATAGCTCTTTTCGTCTGGTCTCACTTTTATCTTTGACTGGACGGGCTAAACTGTTGTTACTCCGTGTGGAAAATGTATATTGTTGGGCAGGCAAAACACATTTTCTTTAAAATAAGATATTTCTACCGTTTTAAACATTTAAAATGAGAAAATATCCTTTCTATCTTCCCTTTTGAATATTATTTAACCNGAAAATATCCTTTCTCTCTTCCCTTTTGAATATTATTTAACCAAGTGGAGTGAGGTCAGAGACTATTCGACTTTCCTTCTTTGATATTTCATTTCATACCCTTGCCAATTTCTAAACATATGTGGCGTACTATTTTCCATTAGGATCTTCCTCCTGACTTTGGGTCTCCCTTTTTGGCTACACAGCTTATCAATGGGAGCCACACACAGCACTAAAATAGAAATAAAATTGGTGAAGCTTGATGATGAATGTTGATATTTTTATGGTTGAGTTTGAGGTTAAATTTGAATTACTATCTTTTGCTACTTTCACTGTTTATTTTTCTTTGAAGTTTTGTCTCCCTCTAGTTATTATTATCAAGCTCATTCCACCATGGTAAAACAAATTAAGTATAGCAGAAAATTTTTTGTGCTCGTCTGTTTGTCTTTGCTAAACTTCAATTATTTACACAAAGTTTGGGTTAGTTTCAAAAGTTCCTTCTTTTAACAACTACGTGCAAAACCGTGCTACATAGCACGCAGCAGTGTGGCATATCATTGTTCAGCTCATTCTTTTTCAGAACTTTTCTTTCTGTTGTACGCATATATTGTAGCTTTAAATTAAATTTTAGAATCTGAAATTAGTGCGTGTAGCCGGGCTTTGCTGACAAAACTTATACTTAATTGCTGAATTGTTAATAAAAGTAGATTCAATTGACAAATTTCATTTTTATAAATACATAACTTGGACCTTAAAATGAGTTGCAAGAAAGTTTCTCTTTTCTAGTTCAATATTATAGATTTCTCAAATTGTATTTAATTAAATGAAACTATTGATTTTAAATGCAAAATAGAGCTGAATCAGGTACTTATTGAAATGATTATTGTAAAATCTATTTACAAAATGGTATTTTATACTGTTGTACTTTAAGGAAGCAAGAGCAAATTGATAGCTTGATGCTTTTAAGTTTTCTCAACTTTCCCTTCCGTTCCCTTTTCATTCTATCTTAAACAAACCTGTCAAAAGAAGACAGGTAAGCGAAAAAAATCGATTGAAGGAAGTTTACATTGCCTACAGCCAGTATCCACTTTCTTAGAGAAATGGAATGGGAAACCTTATGTGAGCGGTATTATGATATTATTTACATTAATATTAAAATATTTAGAATAAGGAAGAGGAAGTACCTTGCAAAGAATGCTAAAACCCATGCCCGAAAGGAAAATATTTATGGTTTTTGATGAACAAGCAAACTACATGAAGAAACAACGAAGCAAAGCAACTTTTTAAAATGAGACAAACTTTTCCAAACTAATCTGTAAAATGTTTTCCTGTTTTTTTAGGTCATAAACAGCTCAATTATAAGAAAAATATGATTCTGATAAGATTTTCTAATTTTGATACAATGTCATTCATTAATTTAATTGTCTGAGACGAGTATACCATCGCTATGCCTAAAAAGCTTAAGAATGGGTGTGTCTACAAACGTTTATTACGCAAGTCAAATATTTCATTCAATGATATTTATACATTTAAAAAATATATTGTTTAAAATACTGGGCTTGATTTTTATTAGAGCAAAATAAATAATACTTCCATTACAATTTAATAATTGTAATCTATCATTCCAGAATCCGTCAAAAAATTATCAATACCGAAATCGCTCTCCTCGCTGAAACTTCTAGATCCTG
>JAANSO010002505.1:0-10592 GCA_036507315.1 Lepidocyrtus fimetarius
TGTCCCTCTAAACCTGGAGATATTGGTGTCAAATTCCATGAACTCCCTTCTAACTTGGAACTGCGGGAGAAATGGCTTAAAAATATTTCTAGAGCAGGTGCTGGTGGAAACAAATGGGTCCCAAACAGCAGGTACATCAAACTATTAATTAATCTAATATTAGATAATAAAAGACATGTATTTTGAAATAATTAAGGGGATATGCGCATCTATTTATTCTAGGGCTTCCGTTTGCTCGAGACATTTTTCAGCTTCTGACTATCAAAGCGGCCATAAACAAAAGAAACTTCGCATGGATACAGTACCGACAGTTTTTCAGGAGTACCCGAAGTACATGCAGCCCAAATGTAAAGAAAAAAAGCCTCCACTTCAAAGAAAACCCCTCCAAAATCTGCAAAATCAGTTGTCGGCAACAGTGGATATGGCTAGCCTAGAAATTGGAACGGGGACAGAACTGAATTCGTCATTTATGGCAAGTTTGATTGGAAAAGAAAACTACAATAATATCTGTACCAAAATCAAAGTTAACCAATATCCTGGTTTGGGAACACCCACAAAGCAAATGCCAAATCTTAATGCCATGCAAAGTCAAACTTCAACCATAAACGAAATACGAGCAAGACACATGGTTCCACATCTCCAAGATGTCCATCCTAACTTCAGTAAACAGCTTCACAACGAGTTGGAAAACCAAAAAGCAAGAAATTTGACGCTGGAACATGACTTAGAATTGTTAAGGAAGAAAATTAAAAACCTTCTGGGCCTTTTAAAGCATCGAAATGGAGTTATAATAAAACTGAGGAAGAAAAGAAAGCCTGTAGTTAAAGTGGAAACCAATTCTTCAAAACTGATTGAAATCGAAAAGGAAGCTGAAAATGGAAATACGAAAGCGTTGATACTTCTACAGAAGATTGATGCGTTTGGCAAAAAATGTTTCCGCTGGTCCGAGTTTTGTATTCGGATGTGCGTTCTCTGGAAAAGTAAATCCGCACGCTCGTATAACTTTGCCAGGGCAGAATTTGTAAATCTTCCCTGTCCATCCACTTTGCAGAAGTATGTGGGGCCTTCATCACTGGAGACAGGACTGACTTCTCTTGCTATCTTGAGGTTGGAAGAAGAAATAAAAATCTTATCTCCCGTGGAGAGGTTTTGTAGTTTGATATTTGATGAAATGTCAATTCAACCTTGAATCCAATATAGAAAACAGGTGGATAAAATTATTGGAGTTAGTGAAAACCCTAGTCAACTTGAAGGAGAAGTCAGCCAGGCTGCCAATCGACATTTGTGTTTTGTTCTGAAAGGCTTGTCAACTAACTACCGGATACCAGTGGCTTACTACCTTGTCCGACAGTTAAAGGGAAGCGAGTTGGCAGATTTGTTGAATACAATTATATCCAAAGTAGAGACGATTGGTTTCCGGGTCTGTCGCCTAGTGTGCGATAATGCTTCTGTTAACGTGAAAGCCTATGAAATACTCTGCAAAGGAAGTGTCTCACATAAAATTAAACATCCATGCAGAAGTGAAGACCCTTTGTTTCTGAGTTATGACACGTCCCATATACTCAAGAATATTAGAAATCAATTTTTGGATGAAAAACGAGCTTGGAAGAATAATGGCCATCCGATTTCTTCGATTCCCATTAAGTTTTTGTACAAAAACCAGAGAAATCTTCCAATTAAACCGGTGAGATTTCTATCGCGGAAGGTCGTGTATCCAACAAATTTTGAAAAGATGAACGCGCGAAGAGCCATGCAGATTTTTTCTAACGAACTGATAGCAGCCATTAAATTTTGTAAAGTAAAGAACATGGCCGGGTTCAAAGAAGCGGAAGAAACCATACATTTCATGACGTTAATCAGAAAGTGGTTTACAGTAAGCAATACATTTCTTACAATTAGAATTAATTTTATCTTAAATACTAATGCATATTTTTACAAATTAGGTTTTAAATTCTGTCAATACAACTCACTACATCACTAGTCGTAATCCCGATGCCGCTCACATATGGATGATTGACGACCATCGACTTGCGTGGCTCCAAACAGATTTTCTGGGATATCTGGAAAGATGGAAGAATTTCTGCATTTCCTCTCAACTGGATGTAAAATCTTGCTTTTTGACTAAAGAAACGCATAACGCCATTGTAATTACTACTAATGCGGCAGTGGATTGCATACGGTTTGTTTTTCGGTCACAATTCGTGTTTATTTTATTTGTTAGCATAAACAATTTTTTAAAACCTTAACCTTATTGAATTAGGTATTTGCTCGACAGTGGGTTTCATTTCGTCTTGACAAGAAAACTAACTAGCGATGACGTAGAGGGGATATTTTCAGCCGTTAGAGCTTCACAGGGACGGAATGACCAAGCCAACGCAGTGGGAAGTATTTACGCTATTGAGAAAATACTCAAGACCGGCATATTTTCTTCTAGCGGTTTTGGAAATTGTGCAGAGTCTGAGAACGATTCAATGAAACAATGTTCAACTAGAAATGTTTTAAAACGAAAAATGCCAAGTCCAACAAGTATTGAACTCTCTCCCGCACAAATTAAACTCATTGGACAGTTTACTAATCCCCCAGGTATGCATAAATAAAGTTTAACTAGAAGAATTATAAGAATTACTTTAAAATTAAATATAGTTGGTAGCAATTTTCATTTACTATTACTTAGAAATCAAGTCTGTCACCACAAAAAACGCTGGAGTTGCAATGATTAGTGGATTCCTCCTTCGACTACTCAAGGATCGGCACTCTTGTAACTGTGGGCAATGCCCTGTTGAGGTTCTTCTGATTACCCTTGGGGACGTCTCCAACAGGGGCACTCCTCCGGAAGAAGGTGGGGGTGAGGTGGAGTAGGTCTTGTATATGGATATGGGCAGGGGTGGTGATGTGTCTGCTTCAATGCTAGTAATTTATGTCGTAGTTGTGGGAAGTGGTGCTTCTTAACTTTTATGACTTGATGCACAGAATAAAAGGAACAACACCATTAAATAAAGAGACAGGGAAACTGGAAAGAATCTGGATTTTCAATATTTAACTTTTTAGGATTATTATTTAGGAAGAAGGTATTGGCTTAAATGTTTTACAACTGAAAATCTTAACTAAAATTCTACTCGGAAATCTAAACACAACTTGGAAACGAAAGGAAAATTAGAAGGTGCAAAAACTTGAAATGGAAAGATAAAGTAAGAGCTACAATTAAATTTAGTATTTTCTACTTTGCGCTAATATCCAGACTAAAATTGAAGACGAAAGGAATCTTGCTTGAATGCTGAAGAAATGGTGATGATGATGACGGTGCTTTAGTTGCTGTTCTTCTCTGTAAAAGCGTATTCCAGTGTTTTTCCATAGCCTTCGCATATTGACCTTTTCTGTGTGTGTGTGTGTGCTTTTTGAGTTTGGCAAGTTAAATTCAAGGGGGAAAGGGAAACTATTTTTGACTATTATTGCATATGGATATGCCTAGCATATCCAAATCTCTTTGTTTAGTACATGAGCGTTTGGGGGATAACTAACATTATGAAACTAGAATAATCTAACAGGGAGTGAAGCTCCTCACATTGTCTTTAATTTATAACACATAGAATTGCACACACACATAATCCAAATGTATTTCATAACATAATGATTTTCTATCAACTTTTGAATAAAATTACCAAAAAATTAGCTTCAATGAACTAAAGTTTTTAGAATTGTTTTACATGCAGACTGGCAAATTTTCATTTTGAAAAAACTAGTGTTTAGATGATAAACAATTACACATTTTGTAAAGTTGTGCAAAATAGAAGGCAGAGCTTTTCCTTCAGTCTTTCCCATCTAGACCTTAAAAGAAGTAAGCTCGAAGAATGAAATAGCATGTAAAATATTTTTGTACATTTACATTTGCTGTTTTTTCCACAGCGATGAGAGTTGCAGCAAATATGAACAAAAAACGCCATGCATCGGAGAAAACATTTCTACTTTTATGACTCAACACCTTGCATAACTTTCATTACTAATTTTTTCCTAGCAAAGCCAAAATATAAAAAATCGATTTTGAATGTTAGATAATAAGAAGGAATTAACATGTTCATTATCATCACCAAAAACATCATACCCTACTGGGATGAGCACGACAGCTAGTTCCGCCAAGTAAAACATACGTTTCCTAACTTTTCATGATGACTTTACATGTTTATGAATTGATATGTAATGCAAATTATACTAGATTGATTCCATCTGTTTTTTACTAACAATATTGGCATTTATTTTTCATAAATTAGCACGTCTAATTTAAGCCTTAAAACCTCCTTAAATTGATTTTACAAAATTCAACTGCTGAATTCCACGATCTTACATACTTTTGAATTTATTATAAGCAGACATGATTGGTACCAAAGAGGTAATGTTAATGCTTTATAATCCTGGATTACTACTATTGTTGCTTATTTGCATTCATGATTTTGCTATGAATTCAATTTTATACTTTACTAGGCTTATAAAATACTTTTTGTGTTGATAAAGTGTTTTTCTGTATAGCAATAAAATACTTGCAATTAGCAATGAAAACAAAAGCAAGCAGGAGGGGGTAAGCCAAAAATTCTACTTAAGCAAGTTTGCACTAGAAAATGAATGATTGATATTCACTGCAACAGCTTTAAATGAGGCTCTTGTACCATGATGATGATTAAGTTTGTGCGCTGAGAGATTTGACCTGTGGCT
The DNA here is from genome assembly GCA_036507315.1 of Lepidocyrtus fimetarius. Classification (NCBI taxonomy): domain Eukaryota; kingdom Metazoa; phylum Arthropoda; class Collembola; order Entomobryomorpha; family Entomobryidae; genus Lepidocyrtus; species Lepidocyrtus fimetarius. The sequence goes on from JAANSO010002505.1 coordinate 4,705, forward strand.
CCGTGTGTGGCTTTCCAAAAAGATTAATTGCGACCAGCTTCGGCTTCCTTACTTACATAATGCATATATTTTCTTTCTATTTTCTCTCAACTTCAATTCCAACTAGAAATACCATGTGTGTTCCTATGTGTACTTATTTTATGCAGCTTTTATTCACAGCAACAGTAACTATTCCATTGCCAACAATAATGAGTAATATGAACTAATGTCTGAGGAAATTTTTTCCTAAAATTAACTAAACTTTTATAAATGCTTTATATTTTTGCAAGGTTTCCCACTTTCCTGTTTTCTTTGGCTATATTTGAATCCTAAAGTATTGAGACAAATACCATGAAAAATATATATTTCACCTAGGAAGAACTTGTAGTGGCCCTAGTGGGTCATTACAACCATCAGTCAAAACATCACCCAAAAGTCTTCGTAAGTTTATTCTCGTTTTGCTTTTCTCATTCACTTTCTTCGAGCTTTTCCTTCCAACAAACCTGTTTCTTTTCCCTTTACTGTATTTCACAATAGTTTTCTATGCATTTCACTTGCCATTCAATATAATAGCATATAAATTTCTTGCGTTTACTTCCCCACCGTGACGATAAGTGATTTCCTTTTCCTTCTAGCTAGCTCAAAATATAAACATTATGTAAGCTTCAATATTTTCTTCAACTGGAATGTGTTTATATGCCTTTGTATAAACCTAATTTCAAATAAAACAAAACAACATTAAAATTAGCCTTAGTAGCTGCAAATGTAGTTGGTAAGTAATCAGAGTAGCAATAATTGAAATTAAATTGAAAAATGCACTTATTGAATCATTGTAGTGTCAAGTATTAGCACGTACTTGAGAGAATAATTTGACAAGACACAAAGTCACTGTTTGGATGATTTTTCTTTTCTTTTCAATTTGTTTTAGTATGTTTTAAGTAATAGCATTCTAGTTTGCAATAATTACAAAAACGTTTGAAAAATTTATTTTTGAACTAGGAAGAAATTGTTTAATAACCTATTGCAAAACCTTAGTATATATCATGTAAGAGTAAAATGTGAAATACTTTTAACAATTTATTATGCATGTTTCCTTTTGTTGTTTTTATGGAATGTTATTGCGGTAGTTGTGATGGAGGGTAGCTGACTGACTGTCAGATTGGTTTCATTTGGTTTTGTTATTTTGCTTCTTTGGTTGACTGAGTTGGTTCATTCCGTGGTCTGTTTAAAATTGAAACTTTGGGTTGCTTTTTCCTGTTTGCTTTCACTAGCTCTAAACCCTTTCTCTCGTTTACTTAGCGACTGACTCTCTTATACCCCCATTCTATTCTTTTTCTTCTGCTGCCATTGCTTATTCCCTCATTCAAAAACAATTTTCTAGCAAAACATAATAAATATTCACAAAGGGACGAATAACTGAAAATGCTTTATTGATATACATTTAACAGGAGAAACAAGGACGTGAGTAATATTAAAGCTAAAGATATGAATCTTTCAGCCAGCTAAATGTTCTTTTCCTCACCAGCTCTCTTATTTACTTAAGATGAAGGAAATGGTAAAAAAAATAAAAAATAGTGAAGAATAGAATGCAATATATTTTCTATTGGTTTTCCCACCCTTAGTGTATTTTAATAAGTAATGTAAAACTGTGTACAGACAGAGGAACTGATGTTTCTCCTGCGCTTTGGTAAAAAAGTAGGAACAGACGGGGAAAAGGGAAGTGAACGAAAATACATTTAAAAAGAAAAGAGCAAAGTGGGTGAAATGACGGAACAACAATAGTTGAAATGCATCACATCAGTTCTATTTGAGTGACAGCGAATGAGTTAAACTCGCAGTGAGGCGATATTTGAATAACTACTATAAAACGTTTCTTTATGCACCAAGTTACTATTACTTCTTCCGCTACTACTCCTAAAGCTGCAGCTTGTAAACTTTTTTCATTCTTGTCCTCCTTCTCCTCGTGTGTTTACCTCAAATACTGCCGTATTTGATATATAATTTTACATTCGAAATTTAGCAAAGACTCACAACTACAAAACATAACAATTGAACACTTTTACTATGTTTTTGAATAAGGAGAGAAAAAAGAGTGAAACTGCGAGGACGTGAAATGTAAATGAAATTGAACGGAAAATTCTTGTGTCGAAAACAAATTTCAACATGGAAAATTGCTCTTTTCCTGTAAACTGTTAATGTGGAAAAATAAATGCTTCTTTGTACCGGTATGCCTTAAAGTAATTCTTATTTGTAATGCATGTGATAGTTGCCTATTGAAAGATTTAAAAATATTATCAGAATTTAAAATATCTTAACAACTGTGAACTCAACATTATGTGAGATATTTAAAAGGTAAATATATTAGAGCATCCTTGGAAAAAGCAAGAACAATTTATTTGTCTAAAGTATGCCTATCAAGGGTTCTAACGATGAACAAACCGAATCGCTGTAAAACAATTCGGTTTGTTTATCGTTAATGAATTTGCTTATTGATAATTACCTATTAGGCAGTATATGTAATAACATTTAAGTCATTATCGCTATACTGTTAGGATCAGAAAATCATGTTCTTATACAATTATGTGAATGATTTGTCAACACGTTAATAAAAACTATCTATCTATTTACTAGTTGTATTTAATAGCCAATATTATTTTTAGTAATTTTTTTGAATAAACAATTGCTCACATATTTAAAATTTTCTTATTAATTGTATCCTAAAAAGCAAAAAATTCTGGAAAATATTTTGCATAAGAAGCGGCATACCTAAGCTGCCGTAACACATTTATAAATTTAGAAACCACAATCTCGTCTATTCTTCTTGTTTACTTTTCAAAATGTGTACATTTTTTTAGCTTTGTTTTATTTCTAGATTTGATATCTAGACAACGTTTTTATCTAACTGCATTATTAAATTCATGTTTTCACTTGTCAAATTCATTGCTAATGCACATTGCCTTTAACAATAAAGAGCGCCATCTCGCAAAGTTGTGTCACATTTTCTGGTCGTATGTACTGCGCACCAAAAACATTTTATGACATAGAATGGTGTATAGCACACAGATAGCGTCTGCGTTTGGATATCGTGTTTTATAATTAATGTAATACTTATTAGTTGGCGTTCATTTAATTAATTTGCCTTGTTCAGACTTTGATGTAAGCTTCAATCTTGCAGTCTTTATTCTTAAATTGACACGATTTTAAGGAAAAAAGAAAGAAAGAAATCAACATTTAACAAAGAAGTATTTCCAAAAGAGAGAACGTTGCGTAATGGTTTTGATGCTTTTTTAATGCATACTATTTTTAAACAGCACAGCCTTGATTTGATAGCATTATCAAAGTCTGCAAATTAAGTAATTTAAATTATTGTTTAAACATGAGAGATTAAAATTGAACAGGACTAAATAAAGTGAAAAATACAGCAGTTAGTCAAATTGAAATAACGAGATTTTTATTGTATTTATTTACAGTGTAAAAACGAAACATTCTTTATATTTTAATTTTTATATATCTTTACAGCCAATTTACTAGAATAAGAGAAAGTAAGACTAAATTTACGCACAATATGTCTCAATGTCAATGGCCCATAGCCAGTTGAAACTGATTAAATCGCAAAATTGTTGTAAGTTACCAAACTCTAAAATACTACTCGAAGTTGTTACAGGTCTTTAAAATTTAGATTTACATTGAGCAGTAAACAGTGATTTCCAAACCTTGAAATTATAAATATTGTTCTAACAAAAAACCTTTGTACGAAAATTTATGATTTAGAAAACAAAAGGCTTTAGATCGTTATAATGTTTTTGTATATTATACAATTTTTATTTGTTTTCTTTTTATTCTACCAAAAATATATATAATAGCAGCTTTATCTTTGGATAAAAATGAAATAAAAGTGGACTTAGGTAAAATATATTACAGTCATATTTTGTTAAATATTCGATTATAATGTACGATTGATTGATTGCAATTTTACCTAAATAAACCAAAAATATATATAATAATAATAGCAGCTTTATCTTTGGATAAAAATGAAATAAAAGTGGACTTAGGTAAAATATATTACAGTCATATTTTGTTAAATATTCGATTATAATGTACGATTGATTGATTGCAATTATACCTAAATATATCTAAACACTAACTTTGGATACGCATATAATACAACGAGATACCTTTTTTATCAATTTCATATAATTAATAATAATGCATTGTAAATACATATATAATTTTAATGACTTATCAGCACCCATGTTTAATTATCTTTACAAGTAGCCCCGTGAAAATTTTTACTACATTAACATTCGCTATTTAGTTTCAATTTTTAAATAGCAGAAATATTTTCCTATAAAAGAGGAAAAAATCGAATAAATCCTCTTTCTTTTTGACTGTTGGAAAGACATTCTTCAAATGGCTCATAGTCAATAATATGTTAAAGATTTGACTTAATGGATAAATATTGTTTACTCATTGCCAAATTAGTCTGATAATATGCTTGATTGACTCTACAAAACAATTTGGCTTTGTATCAGCACCCATGTTTAACTATCTTTACCAGTAGCCCCGTGAAAGTTTTTACTACATTAACATTCGCTATTTAGTTTCAATTTTTAAATAGCAGAAATATTTTCCTATAAAACAGGAAAAATCGAATAAATTAATGATTATAGAGAATCCTCTTTCTTTTTGACTGTTGGATAGACATTCTTCAAATGGCTCATAATCAATAATATGTTAAAGATTTGACTTAATGGATAAATATTGTTTACTCATTGCCAAATTAGTCTGATAATATGCTTGATTGACTCTACAAAACAATTTGGCTTTGTAATTTTCGCGACATACGTGTTTTTTAACCGCTTCGAACAAATGCATGTCATAAATAAAATTCTCAAGTATATACAATTATTAACATTTAAGCTTTATAAATTATACTTATATAGTACATTGACAAAAATTTTGTTGATGTTTAACTAAAATTCCTGCCCATGGCATAACCCTCGTAATTCAATTGTTTAACGAGTTAGAAATAATAATAGTTAGGTACCTCAACGTGTTTTTTAACCGCTTCGAACAAATGCATGTCATAAATAAAATTCTCAAGTATATACAATTATTAACATTTAAAGTTTATATTACATTGACCAAAATTTTGTTGACGTTTAGCTAATATTTCTGCACAATGGCGTCCTTAACATAAAATAACCCTTGTAATTCAATTGTTTAACGAGTCATAAATAATAATAGTTAGGTATCTCTGCCTGTGCTAATGGCGGTAAAATTTGCATTGACATGAGAAGTTATACTGATTCTTATTGAGATTATTCTAGAATGGACTTTCACCAATTTTTAACTGCATTGATATTAATAAGTCATTCTTTTAAATTTCAATTTTATCAAACTAATTCTTGCAACTTTTTTAATATGCCATTACGTAAGCTCATTTTTAGTAACACTTTTTTTAAAAAAACTTTTTTACATAGTTACTTTTATATATTTTTAAAAAACCGTGGCAGTAATTGCTGATTACACACTTGCACCTGTACTTTTTAGGCTGTCAGTTGATAGTAAAATGATTTGGAACGTTGGGGACGATTAATGTTGTAGTTTTGAATTGGCTTTTAGTTAAACTAACTATCTATTACCAAGTTAACAGTTGTTTCTTTGAACTCACACTGCATTAAGTTTTACAATTTTTGACCTTCTATTTAATTACAATAAAATTAACTATTTTAAATTGAATCGAGCATAGAAGTTATCTTTCGGCTATTAAGGCAGTTATGAAATAGACTTTCACATTCTTTGATTGTCTTGTTTCGATATTCATTGAATTTAATTTGTAAATATATTTATCATTATTTAACTTGTATTCTCTTTAAAGTTTACTTAAGACTGTAGAAGTTTCTTCA
>JAANSO010002506.1:0-13327 GCA_036507315.1 Lepidocyrtus fimetarius
AGGTGATGCCAATAAATAACACAGTGGCTGCCTTTTCCGATAAAAAATAAAAAGAGAACGGTCCAATATTCAGTGTCACTGTATATGTAACTTATTATTACGTATATGTATAACAATTAATATTTTATTGTTAAATTATTATTAGTTAGTAAATCTGTTAATAAGTTAAAAAATATAGACTATCGAACATGGACTATTATTGGTTATAAAATGTTGTGTTGTATACTGTGGTAGAAGAATCGAGAATCGCATCATGAATATTGCAATGAATTTTATTTTTACATTTTAAATTTATTAATATTGCATGAAGAGAAGTTTCTTTCTTACAAAAATTTTCGTGAAAACAATTAAAAATCACAAGAATGCACTTTTTAAAGCTAAATAAGGGTTTGAACAAATAGTAGTAAACTATGAATTTAAAGAAAGCACTCACTGCATTTCACGATCTGTTTCGTGAGCTGAAAAATGACAAACTCAAAAACATGCCTCATATGTATGACAACTACTCTAGAATTTGTGTCGGAGCTCAAATTTATTTACTTACAACAATAATTTTAGAATTTAAATCCACAACAGTTATCAAAGACCACAACGTTGTTGGGTGGATATATTTACTCTACATATTATACTTTAGGGGATACTTTACTTGATTTATGCAAACTTTTCCTCAGTTACTTTCCACCAAACTAACCTATACCCTTTACTTTGAATAATCAAAAGAATTTCCTTTAAAGGAGAAATCAGACTACAATCTACAGAGAACTTGTAAAGTTGGATGCAGGGCAAGATAACCTAGTTGGTGATTTAATTAGTACTATATAAAAATATCTAAAAAAAGGTGCTAATACTAATGAAGTGTTCTGAATGGTGGATTGAAATAGTTTGTTTTCAGAGGCTATAATAGATACTTCTACAAAACCAATACAAATCAATTTCAGCTTGTACTTTTTAGATTAGATAAACATGACGGGAAATACAAATATATGCCGGATAAAATTGTTGTAAAAGTAGTAATACATAGTAGTAGCGTCCAAATGTTATTTAGCAAGTATGATGATTGCAAGAAACATATTTCGGTAGATTATATTTTTAAAAAGATGAAAGCAATTGTTTGCAAATTGTCTGTTAAGTTTGGGTACAAGTTTTAAAAAAGATACTATCCCGTTACATAAAGTTACAATAAAAATTATACAATATGTGAATGCACACTCTATACACGGACATTATATTTGTAAGGAACCTACATTTTAACTTAAGATTATACAAAATATTTATTGTATTTATTGACACTTGCTATTAAAAGTGAATAGCGTTATTCTTTGGGGAAGCCATTGTCATATAATTTTGTGATGAGATCTTCCCCAAGTCGAATAACTTTGCTACCATCATTTGTAAGAAAAGAATTAGACATTTTCAAACAATATATTCCATCTAGAGTTTTTTGTGAGATTATTCTTATTCTTAACAGGTAATTGTTTTGACAGAAATGGTAAAGGTTAATTAATTGACATTACATGCTCTGAAGTAAGCGATAATATGAATAAGTTATAGCATTATTAGTTTATCTAAAAATTAATTAATTTTAAAGTGTAATGATATTATTATTAACGTATTGTACCATGTAATGAAAAGAATAAAATAACTCTAGTATGACGTATTTTGTTTCCACTAGATCCAAAAACTTGTAAGGTTCAGCTATTTTTTGTTCAGCATGACAGAGCATTTCTCGAGCGTTTTCTTGTCGACGACTCCTTTGAACATTTTTTGTGACCAACGAGAGCACACCATCCAATAGGGTAAATATCAGGCGATTCAGCATCGATCCACTGGTCAAAGTCCTTCTCCCATCCATCAAAGCTTATTCGAAGCAGCCGACCAACAACTTGTTTTATAGTTCCTACATAAATATTTGAAGGCACCATTACATCAGCCATCTCCAACTTCATTGCAACTTTAAATTGATGGTCGATAACTGCCTGTATATATAATGGAGAAAAATAAGCTGCACAAAGTAAACAAAATTTTATTTAATCATGGAACTTGTTTTGTAAAAAGCAACCTTATCAGGAACTGGTGCCATTAAAAAGCCATTCTTTTCCAGGTACTCATTCCAAGTAAAGTTTGCAGTGGTGTATCCTGCAGGAGGAGTCAATTTTATTCCATGTTTCTTACAAAACCCGCAGTTAAAAATGTAAGGGGATGTGATTGCATAGCAAAACCATTCATTCTTTTCTCCTTCTTCATTTTGGGAATCATCATAATAATCAATTTTTAACATTATGTGTCCATATCCTAAAATTTTGCAAATAGTTGCAGCTCCAATTCGGCTAGGACAAAGAGGGTCGACAGCTTCTAACTTCATTCCTTCTTGAAATAATTCTGACTCACTGCCAAATGGTGTTTCCAACGTAGCTTTATTAACAACTGCATCTTTCTTGTCATTCAAGGATGGTTTGTAATTCTTTGGAAGTTGTATTTCGTGTCCAATGCAATCAGCCCAACCCAAGCAGTGGATTAAGGATGACTGCTCATGACAATGAAAGCCTAATCAATTTAAATCATTCTCTACATTCATCATTGTTTAAAAATTGCATACAAATAAAATTTCGAATGGCTGTAGGCTACCATCTTGATTCGAACTAGAACAGGAATCCACATATTTTATATTCATGCGACAACCAATCATTTTTGTAATTCGTCCTATTCGGAACTGAGAGATTTTGTCTTTATCAATAACTTCTAAAAGATCACCAGTTCTAGAGACAGGTTTTAATTAAACGTTAACTATGCGGTCAAACGATTTTTCATTTGCCAAGTTTACCTATATTTTCTGGAGTTTATTAGACAACGGAGTTGGGAATGGAAATCTAACGGCAGTGTCGTTTTTCCTGATAGGGATTTAACCAAATATGTACGCAAATCGGGTATTGAAACGTTTGATTTCCTGTAAACACCTGAATACACATAAACTTGTTTTTATTTTTGCCTTTTTATGGTAAAGATTTTAGCAGTATCTAATCATAATTTTAAGTAAACGTTAATTCACATTCCGGAGGGATTAGAACTGTATGAAATCCTTCTGCGCCAACAGGAAATACAGTATTTGATCCGATATGAATCCAAAAATCATGACTACTGTCTCTCATCCCTTCATATCGAGCCTGGACATAGTATCCTGTAGGTATAAGGTGACACACACTCATGGCAAATCTCTATTTCTGACCTTGTTTAAACATCTTTAAATGTTTTACCCTGAATCTTGACAACTGTTACCGGCCAAAATCCAACCCGTGGACGTCGTTGCTTCAGATTTTTCAATACTGGAATGTCGTTATGTCGAACCATTAGTTTTATGCCTATTGTAACCGTATCCGACCACATAGCTGCGCCTGGTGCCTGAATTTATTTAGTTTTTTAAATTATTCTTGCTATATTAAATAAGCATTACTTACATGTTTAAATAATGAAACGGAAGCAGCTTTAAATCCAGGCTTGCTTAAATTCGTTTTCCACTCAAATGAACTTTCTTGTAAATTTTTTCTGTTCATAATGGTTCTATGTATTTTAAATTTCTTTGACAAAATTTTAATTTTTGGTGTTTTCTAAACTAATTGCTGCTTCACACGCATCAACCAACCTTACGAATAGTGTATGCTTTCTTGGAATTCATAAATATTACCTATATAGCAATTTAATACTGTATACCATTGTTTTAAAAGAAGTATTGCTTAATTAGGTATGTCTGCTAGCTTAGTATTAAGTAATATACCTATTAAATTGTACAGTATAAAATTTTGTTACGTCACGAAACTACCCTTGTTTTCTGTTTAATATAATATGGTTGTGCAGTAAAAGTCAACAGTTTATCTTAAATTATCCCTATAGATAAACATTTTAAATCGTGTATTGCTATTGTATCATTATGACGCGGTTGTTGGATGAGTAGACCTAATGTAATTTTATCTTGGTCATTTTTTAAGGTATTTAAAATAAATATTTAGAATTTAATTACGATTGTGTGTTACGTCCTGACCAGAATGACTTTATGAGTTTTGGTTAAGTAAACGATGCAATTGAAGTAATTTTAGATTTTTATTCAAGTCTTATATTCGATTCATTGGGTTTAAATTAATATATTTAGTCAAAGTATTTTATCGTTGATTTTTGCTAATCAATTATTTATTTTATCAGTCAAATTATGGAATTATACAATAAGCCTTGATCTATTCACCACAGTTCCCATTCCACCTGTCCACTGGATTACATAATACTGACTTAAGTAAGGAGTTTACAAGAACACCTACTGTAGAAGGATTGGCAATATTTAGAGTAGAATCTACCACTCCTGACAAATTCTGATTGTTTATCCCATTCACTAACATATCCACTTGATTGCCTAAATAAGCTTCTGATTGGCGAACGGAATCATTCATTGGTTCTGGGGTTGGAAAAACTAAAAAACCCTCCGGAGGTCCAAAATTAAATGATACTCCTCCCGCAGATGAATTCGAATTCTGGTTATTAGAGCCGAAAAAGCCAATTCCAGCGGGAAGACTCAAGTTAAAAGGAAGTCCAGAGCCTCTATTGTTTTCTCCGTTTCCAAAAGCACTTAAATTAAAGGGTAGTCGAATTCCACCTTCACCTGCATTAGGTAGACTGATATTAAATGGAAGGCGAGGTCCTGCGTTTCCTGAACTTGGAAGACTGAAATTAAAGGGAAGACGGGAACCTCCTTCTCCTCCTGGAGTGGGCAGGCTAAAATTAAACGGGAAACGGGACCCTCCTTGCCCTCCCGGACTAGGAAGACTTAGGTTAAAAGGTAAACGAGGTCCACCACCTTCACGGTTGCCTCCTGTCAATGAACTTAAATTGAAATTGGGTAGTCGAGCTCCACCTGAGGGAAGACTAATATTAAATGGCAACCTTAAAGTTGCATTTGCTCCTGCCGGCCTTAGTGCAGCGAAACTAATGTTAAATGGCAAGCGATTTCCTCCATTCAAGGCAGAGAAATTCAGGCTTAGAACTTGTTGCCAAATGGGTCTGTTTTGCAAAATTCCTGTTGTATTATCATTTGAAGATTCAGGAATTCCTGCAATTAAAGTTTCATTATCTGCTCCTTTATACACAAAAATGGGAGTAAGGACTATTTCTGACTCTGAAGCCAATTGATTTGATGACAGGAAACGGAATTTGAAGATTGGTTGTACTGGGATTATAGAATAACTCTGGAACAACGAATTTTTGATGAAAGTTCTCTATTTCTGCAGCTTGGCCCGACATATATTCGGATTTAAATGCAGTTTCTGGCAAATCCCTTCCGTGCTTCAACAACCGTTTCGTCATTGCCGTGAACGTGACATTCACGAGATACTAGAATATAGATTCGGATTAATTTGATATTCACAAAAATTGATATTGGATTTTTTTAAATATTTCTAATTTACTCTCGCAACTGCTATTTTGGCCTCGGTTTGCAATTCGTTGTCATCAGGACTTGATATTTTATCCATGATTTTTTGTATAGTTTTCTCTCCTTGGATTTGGATCCATCTTTGAAAATCTTCAACGTGTGACTCTTTGCTTGTTTCAATATTTATTTGTTGCTCAAGTGTATTCTGTGTTGGTACTTTTTCAGGAATAGTTCCTGAGATGGATATCTCAACAAGTAATAGATGCACTATTATTCCCAAGAAGGACCTCATCTTAAAAAATTAAAATGTATCAAAATGCCCCAGCTAAAGTCAAATTTTCCCAATCTAACAATTGCATAAAACAAGAAAACAGTTGAGATGCTGGAATAGTGTTGATGCTTTTGTCGCAGAACATTATGATAATGAACGAGCGCAAGTGTTAGATAAATTATTACGGAAATTGAAAGAGTGCAACGACATCCGTAAAATATGCTACTTCCGAGTTATAAATGTTGTACTAGGGTCATCCTGGCAGTTTATTCATTAAATAAATATATTCTAGTGCAAAAAATATTTTATCAAAGCCGAAGTAAAAGTAGATTTATTTACTTCATTAAAACAATATTTTATTTATCTAAACAAATAACACATTATCTTTTAATCATATTACTCGTCTTTGGCAGCCTTGATTGATTTGTATGCATCAGGAACATTCCGAAAAATGGTAGATGGGGGTGGGAGTGTAGGGCAATTTTGTAAAACTTGACAGTTCACTCCATTAACAATCCCATTTAGCACTCCCGAACCTGCCCCTGAGCTAATCCCTGTAGCTAGATCACCACCAATTCGATTATTAGTAAGTCCCGATTGGATTCCAGAAGTCAATCCAGACGTAATGCCGGAAGCAAGCCCTATTTTTGAAATCCACAATGATAAGTCAGTCACTTCAATACTTTATATGCTACACAATCTCAACCAACAATCTGTTTGCTTAAACTACCTGTTTGTAAACCACTTGATACCCCTGTTGCAAGCGTATGCAAAACTCCTAAAAACAAAATCATGCAATTTTATTTGAATGCTTTCTTATTTTTTGCTGCAAGATCATACTTTCCACAATGTTCTTACCACCAACAGCTAATTTTGCAGAATCTTGAATTTCTGGGACTTCTACAAGCTTGAAAGAATTCTGAATTGCTCCTCCCAAATTACCTGCAATCGAATTTCAAATGTAGTAGGGATTTAAGAAACAAAGATTTACTTACACTACTTTACCTTGGGAAATGGATCCAACAATTTTCGAAAAAGTCCCAAAAATTGAAGGGGCTGTTCGCACTGTTGTAGAGGGGATAACGGGTGGAATGTATTGACTAACAAATATGATTGGCGCTCCTTGCGCTGAATTTTGTTCTAAAGGTATGGATCCAACTTGGTCAATTGCTGGGATTAATTGTAACTGTTGACCCGAGACAGACACACCAGGTAAACCAGAATTCCCTGGTTGTTGTACCACAGTGAAGAGCTTCATGTATGGCATCCTCTATGTTATTAGTTCCTGATTGACCTAATTGGTTAATATCACTTGGAGGAACGGCAGGGGCAATGTTAGACGAAATTGGAGAAACGGAAGATGATGGTACAGTTGATTCAAATCCTTGAAGAGCTTCCTGTCCTTGTTCAGCATTATTGTTATTCACAACAGGCTGTAATTGAGATGCTGAGGATATTCCTGTAGGGGATCTAGATAAACCCAAACTTTCCAAGTTTAGTTCTGCTGCATTGATTCCTTCTGTATTATTTTTCGAGTCTACAATGGTGATAATGATTGTACGATTTTGCTTTGGTGGAAGAGAATCCTCATCAGCATTTAATGCAGACGCTGCTGATGAGCCGCCACTAAAATACTAAAAGCGAGATTAAACTTTAATTTACTTTCAATGAGTTTGTTTACTGTTCTAAAAAATAATAATTCTCACTTGAGCTAAGAAACTTGTCGCTTTCTCTACAATGGCTTGATCCGAAGAGTTTCCTTCCAACCCAAAATGATTTGCCAAAACTTTATTTAGTTGTTCAGCTTGATTTTCTTCTAAAGATTCAGTCTTCTTCTTCATCTTCTTGTTGTTGTTGCAACGCAGGATATGCATAGCTCTGATAGAGGAATAAAAGTAGATCTTCATTCAAATCCCTTTCAAGAAAATTGTACAATGTAAGTTTTTAAAAACCGTACCATATGCAGAAGCAAAAAGAGCAGAGCAGCACAAATCGTGATCAATTGTCGATTCATTTTTGTACAGTTTGGATTGCGGGAATAAAAACTCACAAATAACTATCATTCACATCATATAGTATCAAAAGGAAAAATAATTATATTCTTCACATGGCTGCAAGAGAAAGTGAAACTACTAGTAAAACAATTACTACGTCTCTCGACCTTTATTGCAATTGCAATTGTTTACCTGTCAAAATCTCAATTTTAACTCAATTAATAATACTAATACACTCTCCTGAATGCATGAAAAGTTTCTGATAAACTTGTGTCAAAAAGCCGTTTTTGCTAATGTAAGGAAAAGGACATTCAAAAATGTACTTTAATAAATGTCACATAGCAAGTATGGAATTAAAAGGCTACTACTGGAAGTGGGACAAACCCGTTTTGCCAACTCGGAAACACTTTCCCTTTTACGATGATAATTCAGTGTTGGGTTTGTAAGCATTTTTTCACAGCCTTGTTTTTCATGCCAGTATTTTTGCACCTTAGCAAGTGCCATCATAAAAGTCATTAAAACCATTACATTGTGTGGTAATTTTTATTATATGATTTTTAAGTTTGGACTAGGTGAATCAAATCTCGCATTAATTTTTTGGTCATACTGGGCTTTGACATACTTTCTGGAACTAACATGTACTACCTATTATTAAAACCGTATATTATGAATTATGTATAGATGTATGAATTCCAGGTAATGAATGTTGATTAAAGAGAGAATGTAAAAGTTTGGCACATATTGCATTGTGCTGGGAAAGGTATGGTCGACAGTCTATAAATACCTTTTTGCTTAATTAAACATTGCTCCAAGAAAAAGAATTTCCTGCTGTTTCTTTGCTTGTTTATTGCTAAAATTAGAAAGGAAACCGCAGAGCCTTATTTCAAATCATTTTCTGCAATAGCCAGATGAGCTCTGTTTTTAATATTAAAATACAATATAATTTATACGGCACTTGGAATTATAAAATGATGGAAAATTAATTATCATTCGTAATAAATTATAATTCTTTACATTTTATCTTCACTTTAAGCAACATCAATGTATGATTATAATGTATGTACCTCTTATCAAACATTAAACTGGCAAAGAGTTCTAGTCTAAATTGGGAAGATTTCTCAAAGGGTGCAGACGGCATTTGATAGAAGATTGGTTGGCAGTAGCATAACTGTAATTGAGATCATTACTTTAAAAGTTGTTCCGACAGAACTGGAAGAAATTCATTTTCCTCCTTGTTCGCATGTCGTCGAGATGGTCCCTTGAAAGATGTGCATTTATAAGGTAGACCGCAGATTGCGTTGGAAAAGAGCTCACAGATCTATGTCAAGCAATTTACTATGAGACAAGGAAAGTGGCTGCCAGAAGACAAGCTAAAGAAGCTTAATTAAGAATTGTGGTAAAAGCGACGTTTATTGTAGTGAAAAGGAAGAAACTTTTCCATTATGGTTTGTAGCAACATGATGAATGTATATAAAGCGTGGTTCCGTTCCAATCAAGGAAAAGATGCAGATAAGAGGATCTTCCTGATAAAAATAATAGTTATAATTGCTTCATTAGTTTTTTCTCCACTGGGAGACAATGAAAGAACAAAGGAAAGCATTGATTTTTTTCTTGAGAGACATTTTATTTTAGCTAGGATGCGACGTGGTAATGTTTCCATTGAGTTAAAGTAGAAACTTATGAATGAGATGCTTAACTTTGGGCTTTTAGTGTGTTACACCTTGTGTTTCCTTTTTCCATTCCATTACTTTGTGGAAAAGTTGAATACAGCTCAAATGACAGAAAAAGAGCAAATAAAATCTCTTGGGAAGTTAAGTAGAATATGGCAAATAGAATCTCGTCGTTCAGTTTCAGGAACTCTAAAAATGCAAGTTTCAAAAATATAATTTCTTTGCATTGCTCTCTTCATCCCCACCCACACGTCAGCAAAATTGTAAACAGTGTCAAACTAGTTTGTTTATTATCTTAAAAAGGAGCAGGTGCAACTTTGGAAGCCGTGAGTGAAAACCCATATTAACTTGAAATGATTAATGATACTCATTTTAATTCATTTTAACTTAAAAAGCACAATCGCCTACTTTTTTATTAGACTCTTTTTAACCGGAGATGTGACAATTTAGATAGTCTTAGGTGATTAACAATTGATATAGTACTTCAACAGAAACAATATTTGTTCAAGTATGTAATCTGGTTCTGAACATATCTAACTTATATTTATTAATGGTAAGAATGTGCCATGATTTTCTCTTACTCCAATGTCATTAGATTGGATTATTACATTAATTAGCAAATTGAAAACGGATTGTAGTCAATTTGAGATATTCCCATCATGAGATACGATAACTTTTATTATAGCAATATAGGAAAGAGAATTCATTCTGTTCAAAGCACTTGACTCAGATGAGTAGAAAATGAAAGNGAAAACGGATTGTAGTCAATTTGAGATATTCCCATCATGAGATACGATAACTTTTATTATAGCAATATAGGAAAGAGAATTCATTCTGTTCAAAGCACTTGACTCAGATGAGTAGAAAATGAAAGAAATGACAACCAAGGTAAAAATTTGAGAGGAAATAACCAGCGTTATGGCCATTTCTGTGTCACGATGAGGATATCAAGTACGTAGCATTTCACTTCAATCTTCTTAACTTGACTGACTAAAGGATCTGATCATGTCAAAACGGAAGATTATTTCTTCCATCAGCAAAAGTATTGTCATCTTACACGTACATGCATATCTATACAGCATAAACTTTATACGTCACTTGACAGCAAAAATTACAATGGAATAATATATTTATAGCCATCGGGTTTGCTACGTGATTTGGGATCAAATGCGTTCCCTTGATCATCTCCTGAAGGAAATACGATCGTCCTTTTCAGTCTGGATCAGAATAGGATGAACGGATGAAAGCTGTAGTTTAGGTTGTTTAGATGCAGTACTTACCAGGTTTTGTTCGCTTTCACATTCACTTGTCTCTGTCCTCTTAACTTTCCACATTATTGAAGCGGCCCAATCTAGAAAAAACATCTTTTAAGGAACTTGAAGCATGAGAATGACGATGATTACATCAATTTTCCTTCAAATTGTGTCTGCTTGTTGCCCCGAAAAACGTACTACAAATTGACATAGACTATCACATAAATTGTTGCCTAAAGCGCAAACATTCTCTGTCTTATGCTTAATATCATTCTGATACTCAAGTATCAATTGGCAAGAAAAGTAGATAGTCCAATTACCACTCAATAATAGAATAAAGCACTATTATTAAAGGCAAATTACCTTTTAATTAGTTTTTTAATTTATAGCTTCTCGTTACAGAAGGAATGATATGAATGTGAAAACTTTATGTTATAGTACTTGCTTAAAAATGGTACAGCAAAGCCTGTTCTTTTCACCATTTAAAAGTAATATGATATTATTTAAACCTACACGATATTTATACATTCGTAACATGTAATTAATAATTGTTGACCTTAGTTGTGTTTATAAATTGCGTTTGCGTCAAACTTGCGAAGGAATGAGAAACTTGTGCACAATAAAAATGGATTGATGTGTGATATGAAAGTAAAACACTCGAGAACTCTTAAATGTCTCTTTCTTTTCTCCTCATTATGGAAGATTATACATGAGGATAAGAAAAACACTATTCAGCTCTCTGATGAACTTGTATTATATTGGAACTATATGATTCATTAGAGTTGTTAAAAGAGAACTCTTAATATTTTATGAAGTGACAACGGAAATTATCACCATGATGGCAATTATCAAGACTAGCAGCACCAAAAAGCGTTGAAAGTCTGCTCAAGTTCCTCTGCTTCTTAATTTGGATGACCTGAAAATTATAAATTTATAAAGATAGTTGTAAACGACGATAATTGCAAAGAAAGGACATTCTACATAATTCATTAAACCTCTTAAAAAGCATGCTGGAAAGCAGGAAGAGCTTAATAGGCGGTGAATGTAAGGACCGAACAAGGAAAGTGAAAGTGGATAAAGGGCGACAAAATCATCTATTTTTCATAAAAGCTTTAGAAAATTTTCTTCCTTTCTCATGCTTTTAAATGGCTTTTCTATACAGCAAATGCGAAGAAACATAAAAGCTTGATAAAAGGCAGCTTTCTTTTTAACAAATCTCATCTTCAGGGATGGGAAAAAATACAAAATACTTTCAGGGAAGGGATAAAAAGCAGTTGAAAGTAGTAATCCAGCGAGAACAAAAACAGAAAGAATTGGATTGTTTAGTTTTTTACGCACAAGGAAAGACAATCCTCCAAAAATGACAGCAATCTGTACTGGAGTGAGGTGATGCTCTTCAAGAAGATGAACCTTGACGTAGGATGAGCTTCGTCTTAATAGGATTTTTGCCACTGTTCGTTCTGCATTGTTAACAATCTAGGATAAGATCAAACCACTTATTGAACATTGAAACAAACAAACTACTCAATAGGCTTTCATGCAAATTAGCCTTTCGTTTTTGTAATAAAATTTATTATTTATTTACCCTGTAGTTATAATGTGTTTCTGCAGGGTTTTCCCCATCATCATCTGGTCTTACACCGCCGGGGTTACTGCTATTGCTACTGTTTTTATCGGAACTAGTATCACAAGGCTCCCAGCGAAAATCCATGGCACGTGAAGTTGCATATCTCCCTTTGGACACGATTTCAAGCGTATTTGGTTGGAATAGCCCTACACGGGCATTGGTCAGAGCACAAATTTCCTCTTCATTGGGTGGACATGCTATTGGCATGTGAGTCATCTGGAAACATTCATTTTTCGTTCGTTTATCTTGTTTAAATATTAAAGCCATAAAGCTAAACTTATTTACATACACATTGGTTGAACGTTTTGCGCTTACATCACTTATTTCGACAGTCAGAACTTCACTACGGGATGTATTCTCCAGTAGTGAAATGGTGGACATGTGTTTTTGCACAAGGGCAATCACTTCTTTCTCCGAATTTACAATGTCAAAGTCTCCTACTCCACCATCTGTATTGAAAATAATAGAAGCAATTTATGATTTTCATTTCAGTGATATCTCACGTACATTCAAAATTATTTGTCTGGCAATACATATACATTGGCATTCTTTTGTTTTTTAGTGTTGCTGATAAGGAAAAAATAAAAGAAAACAGAGGTGGACATATAAAGTCATTTTTTGTTTATCTTTGTTCAGTACATTACAGGTATCAATTTAAAACATCATGTACAGGAAAAGGTGTCATTGAGTGAAAGCATTCAGTTGATGCTCCTTAGTCACCCTTGCCATTATCGCCGCCTCTACATATTTCGACATACAGATATATGAAACAGAAAAGTTAACCTACATTTGTTCGATTACTTTTTATGAACCTTTTTTGGTTTCCACCTTACAACTGTTTTTCCTGCTTTATATGAGTAGTGAGTAGTGACGCAAGGCAGTAGTTTTATTGAAATACTTTTTAAATATTTACTTTACCTCAGGATATTTTTCATGTTTTCTCACGTCTGCCCATCTTTGAACGAATATCTTGGAATCTTTCTCTTCCTAAACTTTTGCAAGAGATGATAAATTATAAAAAGAAAAACAAAAATAACACTACTCATAGCTCCCTTGAAAGGCATGGAAATAGAATTGCCCAAAGGTTTTTTATTCCATCGTT
>JAANSO010002507.1:0-13326 GCA_036507315.1 Lepidocyrtus fimetarius
GTCATTGTGGAAATTCCACCGACATACAACTACAAGATGTTTGTGCATGTATATTCCCCTTCCGGAACTTTCTCCTACAAGCAAGTTTTTGGCGAATTGGGCGTCATTGAAGTTCCACTTGAAGAAGACCTCGCAGACTTAAAACTGGACGCGGTGCTCTCCTCACAAATGTCCCTTGAAGGGATGTTCGGAGTGCCAATAATGGGCGGCAACCTTGAAAAGAAGGATTCCGTTTGGCTTATAAGAAGTGCCGGGCTGGGGAGGGTAATGCTGGACGGGAAGAAGTGCCCCGATGAGTGCGATTTGGAGGGTAGAATTTGGGACAAATTAGTGTAAGCGTTCTGGTTAGTTTGAATAAAATTAGTGATAAAAACTTTCACTAAAAATTGTTTAAATAAGTTTTATTATAAAATAAATAATTTAAAATACAGCACGCCTGTAACAACTCCAACGACCACAGTATTTCCTGACTCTACTGACTCATCTAGCTTTAAAACGGATTCCTCTAGTTCCAAAACAGGTTCTACTAGTTCCAAAACTGATTCATCTACTTTTGAAACTGACTCATCTACAACTTCTGATTCAACTTCAACCGAATCTGGAATGGCAACTTCTTTACATGACTCAACATTTGTTTTACTTTTCTCTTTAATTTTTAGCTTTTTAATTAAAAACAAATTAATTTAAATCCTGTTCTAAACATATTTAATATTTAAATGGCTTGTTGACATATCATTTTTAAATTATTTAATTAAAACCGCCCCAGCAATACAATTAAAAATACAATCAAGAATCGTCAAAGTAGTTTTCATTTTAAACTTTGAAATTGTCCCTATTTTATACCCAATTGAAGGACATGCCCTCAACTCTTTGATGTACCTTTTGCGCACAAAATACATCCAAAATTTTGTAAATTGCTCTCCATTTTTATTCGGAATTGCTGCCAGCGTTCCAAAGAGGAATATCTGAACAACCACCAAACAAAGAATGAAAGAAGGGGGCAGATAGAGCACTAGCGGGAGCTCATTGTACAACCTCAGCATTACGTAACCTCCAATAGTCGCAATTACAAAGCCGAGGGTTAACAATATTTCAAAAAATCGCTGCGCTATTAAATTAATCATTCTCAAACACATTTCAAGGACACGAAATTGTCTCAGTTTTCTCCGGAATTCCATATTTACGTTTTGAACGAAATCATTTTGTTTTAAAAGCAAATTCGACAAAATTGTCAGCGATTCGCTGCAAATTATGTTAATCGCTAGTAAATAAACTACCCCGGCACTTCCTTGAAACACTAGAAAGCCCGTTATTGCACTGGCAAACGTTTTAACAGCGCCTTGGGCAATGCAAAACCCAAATAAAAATTCAAATTTTAAAACAATGAACTGAATTGGATCGTAGTTTTTGAAAATAGGAAGAAAAGTGTATAAATTGTCTCAGTTTGCTCCGGAATTCCATATTTACGTTTTGAATGGAATTATTTTGTTTTAAAAGCATATTTGATAAAATTGTCAGCGATTCGCTGCAAATTATATTAATCGCTAGTAAATAAACTACCCCGGCACTTCCTTGAAACACTAGAAAACCCGTTATTGCACTAGCAAACGTTTTAACAGCGCCTTGGGCAATGCAAAACCCAAATACAAACTCAAATTTTAAAACAATGAACTGAATTGGATCGTAGTTTTTGAAAATAGGAAGAAAAGTGTATAAAAAAGTAAAGGATGATATTAAACTAGCGCAAAAAACATGCATAAAAACAACAACGTTTCTATTTCTTTTGTGACCTTGACGAGTTTTCAATTGAATTGTCTTTAATATTTGCGGGATTACGTAAGCAAATCCTTCCTTTTCCTTTTCCATGTAGTGGTACGCAGAAAGAGCAATTAAAAGCGCGGTTAAGGACAGCAAATGAAAGCCAAACTGTTCTATTTCACTTCTTCTGAATTCGGCAACAGTTTTCCAAGTTTTTAGAATACAGCGCAGTTTCCAAATGGAAAACAAAATGAAAAACAATTTCAAGTTGAGGGATATCCTGTAGATTAAACATTTCAGAGAAAAATAGGATTTTTCCTCATTCTGGGGAAATATTTTTGCCGACACTGTCCCCATTTGTAATCCATTGGGATGGAGGTGTATCACGGGGAAATGAATGAACCTGCTCAAGAGGATTTGCACATTGATGGCGCCTTCTGTCAAACTCATATTTAAATCTTCATAAAAACTAGCAGGCAAAGGCACGTTACAAGATAACGGACAAAACTAAACGTTTGAATACTTTTGATGGAAAACTACGATGCAAATAAATAATTGTTTATAATCTGAATGAAATTTTGTTACATTTAATGTAAAATTACTTTTATTTTACTGAACAAAGAAATTTGGACAATTTTATGAAAAGTTCTTTCAATTGTTGTTCTTCATTATGGATCATTAACAAAATTAGATTTATTTTACAAGAGAGTCGAATATATTTACAATTTGCGTAAATTTTGGTTCGAGTGGAGTAAATTTTCGAAGAGAATAAATTATTAAATTGCTCAATTTAATTAATTATGGCTAAACAAAGTGTATTCTTCTGTTTATTGTAAGTACGAGGCACGAGGACAGTTAAATAATTAGATTTTTGTTCGTCATTTAAAGCTTAAATTTATTTTAAAAATTAAAGTGCAGCTTTAACTAATTTATTATCGTCTAAATGGAATTGTCCCCACTCCCTCAATAATTTTTAAAAATGTTTTATGTATATGATGACTGTGATATGCTACATTTGATAATGTATCTCTTTTACCCAAATTCGTTCATATCAACATTTTTGATTAGTTTGTCATCTTGACAAAAATATTTTGCTTGTTAATCCTTGTTTATCAATCGTACCTGTTTCAGAGATCTCAGGTGCGTTTGCATTTTGACGCACACTCGGGTTTTCATGTTTTATCATTCAATCCATCTTAAAAAATTATCAAAACACCTGCGCCTCACACAGGTGTTATTAATTTTCCACAATAAATACAAACATCAACTTAGATAACGTTCTCAGTCATAAATATAAGCCTACGTGGCCAAATTCCCACTCCTTTTTAATTAATTAAAAGCTTTTAAAATTAAAATGTTCGGTTTAATAAAATTTGCATTACTTTTGTACACCTTCCTCCCAGCCCTCTGTGAAATCCCTTGTGCTCCACTTAAAGTCCGAGACTGCCCCGATGAGTCCCCAAAAGCCACTCTTGTAGGAGTCTACTTGGACGACTGTTGGGAAGAACCGTGCATTTTCCAAAGGGGTCAAAACGTGACGATGGAAATGGACATTGAGCTTCGTAAGAAAAATAATAAAAAGTTTCTTTGAAAACAATTTTTAAAATAATTTTTCACTAATTTTAGACCACCCGGTAAAGGAACTAAGAGCGGACATTTTAGCCATGGCTTTGGGCGGAATCTCGTGGCCAGGATTTAATAAAAACGGTTGTCAAGGTCTTCTCTCCGAGCATGACTGTCCCGATCTTAAGGCAGGGGACTACTTTACCTACGGAATTACAATGCCTATTCAATCTCCCATTCCGGTAACTCATTTTCTATTCCACTTTAAAGTTTCAAAAATAATTTAAAAATAATTTATAATTGCAGCTAAGAACGGATGTGAAATATATTATAAAAGACGAAAACGACGAAACCCTCATGTGTTGGATTGCCAGAGTTGACTTGCAGTGATTAATTAAAAAACTATTCTCTTGCTTTGTCTAAATAAAAACCTTTTACGTTTTATTAAACATTTAATTACAGTTTTAATCATTTAGGAAACTAACACATTTTTGTAATTTTTATTTAAAAGTTAAGTTTGTGGGTTGAATACGGTTAATACAGACAGGTTGTTATTATTAAACGTATTGTTGACATTTTGTTAATTACGAAAAGAGTGAGTGGACGCTCCCAGAAACTAACAAAATCTCATCAACACTGTCATATGTACCTGGAGTGATTTTGACTAAACAGTTAATCACATTACATGAGCATGTCTGCAATAATATTCCACGATTTCCCAGTGTACACGTGCATAGCTAATGTAAGTTGTATAACTAGCTTCAGAGCGAGCTCAATGAAATTAATATTTGAAATTGCCAGGCGATTATGTAGAGCTTAAATTAACTGTCATTAATTAAACTTTTCAGTTTGAATCTGATGTTTAGTGCTTAATTAATTTCTTCAAAGACATTTTATGAAAGCAAATTCAAAGTTTGTTGTTGAGAATTTTAATTAATTTAACCGCAGACTGTCTAGTGTACTGTTTTATCTAACTTAGTTAATGAAAATTATCACTTCTCAATTCAATTCACCTCAGTTAGGTTTTTAAAAAAGCTTTTACAAACAAACTCCAGTTTTTAACAATAAGCATGATAAACCTTTTCATACACTAACAGAAACCGGAAGGGAAAGACAAATTTGTTTTCACTTTTGTCAGTTGGTTTAGTAATTTCATATAGTATTTAACTTGGGCAAATAAAACCAACCTTTTTCCAGTTTAATGGTTTATTTTGAAAACAGCCTTTATAATAAGCCTGATTGAATATACGTGAAAATTCAAAAGATTTAAGTTGGCTAAACCGAATAATTCGTTGTTCTTAACACTAACCATCTCACAGTGCATACGTCTCTAAATTTTGAAAACATAACTTCAAAATGCTTATAATTTCGCAATACTTTTTAAAACCCCTTCTGTCCATGAACAAATTTGGATGCAAATTTGGACTTTCCGTTCCAATGTTAAAATGGGATAAAGAAAATGATTCGTTTTCAACAGTTGATTCTAAGTTTGGATTGATTATTCAAATCATAGCAACAATGTGGATTAGCTTAAGCCAGCTCTGCTCTCTCCTACTTGTAAACCCTGAATTAAATTACTCATCATCGATTAAGTTTGCAATGAGCTGCCACAACGTGCTCTGGTCTGGAGCATTTTCCTGCGCGGGATCATTCTACCTGGCTGTGCTGTTCAAAGGACACAACTTAGCAAATCTTTTGAATGGAACGCTTCAGCTGGAGAAAAGCTCCGGAAGGGAATTTGAACTGGAGCGTGATACAAGCAAAACGTTCTCTGGAAAGGTAAAAATTGCACAATATATTTGCAAACTTCAAAAGGGAATCTGCTTCATTGGCAGCATTTCTGTCGGGTTATCCTCCGCATTATTCCCGTTCTTCCCGCTAAACGCTTTCTTTTTCTTGGAGCGGTACAAGCTTCAAAAATACCAGGAGGATTCCCTTCCCCGTCAAATTTTTGAACGGGGACTTCTCTGCGTTTTGAACAGTATTGGATTTCATAACGCTTCAAGAATTGCTTTGTTTTTCGTTGTGGAAATCACCACAGCAATTAACTGCTTGGTGGCGGGACTCTTTCATTTCCGGAATCAAATGTTGAAAGCAATTGAAAACGGTTCAAATGTGGGGGAAGCAATGACATTGTACAGGAGGTTGCAAGTACTTACAGGGCTGTTTGGGGATATTCATAGAATGATTTTGGCTCAGTGGCTTGTCGTAATAATAATTGGCCAAGTTGTGTGCAGGTTCATGGTTGTCACCTTAACTGGGGCGAATGAAGGGGACGAAGGGATGAAAACAGTGATGATTTTGTTCTACGTCGTTATCTCTTTTGAAGTAAGTTTAATTTTGATTGGACTCTTCGGCTTCATGGCGGATGTCAACGTATTTTCCTCTCTGCTTAAAGCAGAAGTGAGGAAAGGACAAGGACAGTTCTCAACGCATTTGGGAAATTCTTGGGGTAAATTAAAAAGAGGATTTTTATTCATTGTGGAAAGTAAAAACGAAGGGAAAGTTTTGCGAAGGATGTCCATTGGAATGGTGCTAAGGGCTTGTGCGGATTTGAGAATTGTACTAGCCCCGAATAACTTTTTGGAGAAGACTACGCCCCTTAAATTTGAAGATTTTGCTTTGGTTACTACAGCAAATCTTTTGCTACTTTCTTTTGAAAAATCACAGTAAATTAGTAAATAAGTACACATTTCGTGTTTATATTTATATTTTAGAATTAACTGTACTAGCAATGCTTTAGTAGGGCTTATCGGTAGATTAAATATTTTATTAAAAATGTAACTTAAAAACAATAAAAAATAAGATAAGGCATAAAAGGATTTACCTATTAATAATGCATGTTGTCCATAACTTTTATAAGGTCATTAAAATAAATAAGTTTTGCTCGTACAAACCATGCAAAGGATATTTTAGAATAACGACAATACGTTTAAGTTGCACTGTTTAAACCACCAAAACAAAACAAAAAGGTTGCTTACGTTTAATTGAATCCTTAGAGTTTAGTCGAATTAAAATTTATAATTGACTTTTCTTAAATGTATTTCTTTTGCTCATGTTGTGACATAAATAATAAATGGAATTTAGAAATGAAAACTTGATTGTTTTTAAGTAAAGCACGTCCAGCAAAAAGCAAAAGAACAGTAAAGCAAATATACCTAAACGGAAGTGAGTGAAAACACAAAGCAAGTTCATTGGGGCAATTTAAAAAAGCCAATTTGAATCTTATTTAATATTTAATTTTCAATAACACAGTCAAAACGACACAGTATGGGGGAATTAGCCAGTCGCATATCGCAAGACTTTCTTTTTAATTTGTAGGATTTTACCTGTTCTGGTACGGTCTCAGTAGACAAATGGAACAGTTAAGAGAAAATAAAATAAAAACAAGTTATTTAACTAAAAAAGGACCATTTTCAAATATTTTTAAGCCCACTCACAGTGAAACTAATTTGGACGGGAATTCAGTGGTAACGCCACTCACCCTCAAAGCGTGGGAGCTCCATGAATGGACTTTCACTAAATTTTACCAGTTCCCCCTTCACATTAAAATTCACGAAGGACAACTCTTCCTGGAACGGGAACCTCTCCTCCAATGGAAATTCCTTCCTTATTTTACAGCATCCTGCTTCATCTCTTATGTTGTTGGTGGAGGGGCAATCATCTTTATTTTGCTTGCTTTGCTTTACTCATCCTCTTATAAAATTGGCACGTTGCACGTCGTAATAATTACCTCCGTTGGAGTTTGCGCATTGGCGGAAGCCGCTTTCTTTTTTCTTTTGATTGTCAGCGACAAGGATAAAATCCAAGGGGCTGTGTATACGATGCTCAGACATGAAAAAAGTAATTAAATCATTTAAAAAAATATTGTTTCTGAACTTTAAAATCTTATTTTGGTTTGTAGACTACAAAACAAGGAAGAAACGCAAATCCCGGGATGCTTTCGGAATGATATTTCTCTTTAACGTTCTAACAACCACGTGTTTAATAATTACCGGAACGCCAATAGCAATCTACGAAAATCTCGACCCGTTTTATTTCCTCTTTCAGTTTTTTCTTCCTTCAGAAACCACTCGTTTCAGGCTCACCCTTTTTACCCTTTTTGTTAGACTTTTCCTGACGTTTTTCTGCATACTAGAATTCCTTCGGATGTTGTCCATTGTAATGTTCCTTGGAATAATCCTTTTTGGAACTTTGCAAAGTTGCCTTGAAGGTCTTCACTACTCAGCTAAAAGAAGGAAAAACGCGTTCCCAACCTTTGGATTGTATCTTCAGCTTCGAACAATTTACAGCAAGTTGTCATACCTTGTAAACAAAGCTGTGTTTCTTGCCCTTACTGCGGGTAACTGGCTCACGTGGGCTCCATCTGGTTCTTTGTTAAAGGCTGGGGCATTCTCACAACTTTGTTTTCTGTTGCTGTCGGGGGACTCGTTGTGATTGAACTGGTCGTCATCTGCGTACTCCTCCCCCTTGCTGTATTTGTTACAGAGGAAAGCAAAGAGTTCGTGGAGGGAATGAAGCTAAAGAGGATTCATTGGGGTGGGGCATTGAAAGAAAGTGAGGGCCGGTATTTAAGAAAATGCTGGAAGGCTCAGCAGTTCATTAAAGTCGGGTTCGGAAGTTACTTTGTTGTTGACAAGGACACGCCCATGAGTTATTTCGACGTCATTTTTGGATTTGTTTTTGATTCTATTATTTTAGTTAATCCGTAATAAATAGGTATGGAAATAATCAAGTTTTAATTGCCAATTAAGTTTTTATAATAATTCAATAATAAAAAATTCAACAAAATCAAGTAAAGTCGTGTAATTTAGCCATATTTTTAATGAATTAAAAGTAAGACAATTTTTCAATAACAATTTCTTGACACTTTCGTAGCCACGATTTCAAATCCTTCAAAAACATCAACCCAATTGCTGCGGAAGGCAACAAGGGCAACATCTTCAACACTGAAGGTTTCTATTCCAGTGTGGGAATCGCAAAGTCTAAAACCAGAAAATATTTTAAATAATTTTCCAAATAATTAAATAATTAAAATGCTATTGGGTACTTACGTTGACAATAACTCGTATTCATTTGTAGTAGAATTTAATTTATAAACTTCAACAAAATCTTGGCACAAGTCTAGTCCCAATTTCCTGTAAAGTAAAAGCCTTGAGGAGTTTAAGTCGAGCGTGTTATTTTCAGGAGAGAATACGAAAATGCTTAATTCATTGTCCGAGTAATTGCCGTTTACAGGATGGTTTATAAACGTTGTTTGCTCATCTTCCACAAATGAATTAACAGAGTTTGGAGAAATGACTCCGTTACTTTGCAAAACCTCGTATTCAAAAATAAAACCCTTTGGCGGATTTAAACCCGAATGGAAAGTAAGGATGATTTTATTAGCGTCCAAGTTAGTCCAATTGGAGTTTAACCTTGAAAAAAGTTTATATTTTAGCTCAAATTTAGATAAAAAATATTTTTAAAGGAAATTACTTTGAAGGTTGCTTAAAAAACACAGAATCCACCTGGAATCCAATAACATTTAAGAATCCATCTTCTTCTGTAAACTCAGCGTTTAATTTCACCCGGAATCTAGAAGCGTTTACAGGGGCAATGATCCAAACGCAGCGTTCGTGCTCCCCGACTTGTTCAAAAGGTTTGTAAACGATTTGGGAGGCGTTGTCGGTTACAACGCCGCAACATTCTGCAACTGTTTTAATTTGCCCCGACAAAGATGACGAGTAGGCATGGCCGACAGTTGCTGCAAGAGCCGCAAAAGTAAAAAAACGCAAACTTTGTGTACATTTTAGCTAATTAAAAAACAAAGATTATTATCCAAAACAAAATTTTATATGATTTTATTAACTGAAATAGACTTGGTATTTATACTGACCTATAACTGGTCCAAATTTGCAAAACAAACTTTAAGTTTCAATTTAACTGCCAATCAATCTGTCCGAGAAAGATAAATGACAACGTCAAACGCATTAACGTAGCTGTATTACGTTAGCTAACAGTGTAGTTTTACATTTTCTGCTACACCCACACACATTTTTATTTCGTAATGCTATCTATTAACGTGGTCAAAAAAGTTTCCTGAGAATTGTGTCATTTCTTTCACTAATCATGACTGATTTGTACATCATAAAATAAGAATGATTTCATCATTTTGTTTCAGGTACCGTTGTAAGTGTTGGATAATAAAAATGTAAATGCAAGAATGATTAAATAATTTGATTGATTGATTATTAAAAATTTGGTTCAACGATGTTAATTTTAATTATCCGACACGCCCAGGATTTTTACATTGAAAATATATCAAAAAGATTTTAAGCTATTTTCAACATTAATTTTTGCTATATCAAGAAAACGCAAGTAAAATTAAATCATCACTATGTCAGTTATTTTTGATTTATTTTATGCTTCTTTCTTCTGCAACAAAACCAAATTGATTGTTGAATTCACACAAAAATTAAAAATCACGAGGGTTGTCCCCTCCTCGAAAAAATTCGTACTGAAAAACTTGACCTTGGCCGGAGGAAATGATTTCCAACAACGATCCACAAATTTTACCTGTTTTGGATCCCAAAACCCTGTATAATTAAACCTCACTCTTTTCAGATTTTTACTCGCGGTGTAGACTTTGCTTGTAAAATAGAAAATAATAAAAATGGCAGACAAGGAGAGGATAAGCAACTGAAACAGGAAAAGAAAAGTAAGTAAGTCTAATTTAAAATTTAGGGCAACGATGGGGAAAAGTGAAACACAAAAGTTAAACTGCCATGCGATAACTTGCACGGTGAAGTGAATTCTGTGAAGCTCTGTAAAATTCAAAGTGAGGATTTGCAGTTCCCTCAAAATTTTCCAAAGTTTCTTAAAAGCTGTTGAATCAAGCGGATCCGTTTTCCTCGTTAATTTCAGGAGAATTGTGAAATAAGCAGAGAGACAATAAGTTGAAATCAGAACGCTGATCACGTTCAAAACAAAAGCTTGAATGACACAAGCCCGTAATCCAAGATGGTTATAATGGAAACTAAACAGGTTTTGTATTGTATTCCAAATAAAGTTTTCACCAAAATTGAGGTAATTTAAAACAAAATTTGGCAACAGTTGCAAAGGCGACTGTGGAAAAAACCCGCCGCACAAAGCTACGACCCAACTAGCGCCTAAAAACGCCACAATGAAGATTTCCGTCCCTTTTGAAACAAATTTCGCCATTTTCTTATCCTTTGAGTCCACCAATCCTAAACAGAAACATGTTTTATAATAAATTATGCAAATTACAAAGATTATATCGACGTCATACCCTTCCCAAGTATGTTCCTTTCTTCAAACTTGACCAGTTCGTTCATAACCGCTGCAAATTCATCAGCCCAGACATAGTAAATCACCGAAAACATAGCCATAAGTAAAAGAATAAAAGCTTTGAAACCATTCAAGCAAAGATTAAAAAGTAGTTCACTTTCATAACCCAATTTGTAAACCCCAGAGAGACCACAACAAGTCAGCAAACCTGCTTGAACTATCCACTGCCCTCCTTCATTGTAAACAGGATGGCAACTGAAACGAACTTTCTTTTGATTTTCTAATCTGTTTCCCACCGTTTTTATATCTTTTGATATTACCAAAGGACATTGCAGGCGTGGGAATATAATCCAACTTTCAAATTGCTTAAGGCCTTTCTGAATTACAGAATCTAGCTCTCCTGAAATAATCATTTTTCAAGGTTTGGGTCACTTTTTGGTTAAACTAAATAAGACAGCTTTCCTTAAAAATGAATTTCAGCGTCAACTGGATTAACTGGATAAAGCTATTTTAGAAGTAGAGAATAATATTTGAACCGATTTCCTTCGTCATTTCTCTTGCAAAGTCACTTTCAAAGCTCAGTAGTTTGATTAAAGCTTGTAAATTCGGTGATGGGTGTTTATTTTAATTAAATTGGAAATGTAGTTTTTAATTTTTAATGAGTTTGTTCAGTCAATACAAGAGCTTTTATTTTTGATAGTGGCCTCATGGTGAACACATTCTGCGTTAATTATTTTACAAAACATTTAATCTGATTTTATCAGATTTTGCTAGTAATTGATGAGCCTGACCTAGCGACAAAACTATAAAAATCCAAATATGTAAAATCTAAATCGCCAACTATGTAATCATTTTAGTACTATTCATGATTATTACATTTCAAACTAATTTGTGTAGAATATGCATGATTTAACACGCAGCATCAAATTCAGCTCATCTATTCACATTGAGTACTTTTCTTATTAATATTTTTTAAAAAAGGCTTAAAAGACAAGAAAGTGGACAAAGTAAAAATTGACTATTTTTAATCTTTAATCCTTCCTAAGACTTATTGGGAATTCCATTTTTTACATTGTTGAAAATTTTACTGCTTTTAATCTTTAAACCTTTTTTCCATGAGACAGTAGGATTTTAAAATCTTAAGTCGCTGGATCACTTTTCAGAATTCTAAAAATAAAACAGAAAACAATGAAGCGTTTTACTGACGTTGGTATATAAACTTTGCATATCACACTTTCTAAACTCATTCATATTTTGCCTTTTGTCGACCTACCGATTTACTTAATATTCAACCAAACTAACTTACAAAATTGTAAGTTAAAAATTATATATAAAAATTTGCTTTGCAAGATGAAACCAACAATATTGACCTTTCTTGCTACTTTATCAATTTTTGTAACAGTAAGTTCTTAAACTATAATTAATTTTAATTAAAAGCTTTCACTTTAAAATTTTAATTTGGCCTATTTTTAATTCAGTTGTCTGAAGCACAACTGGAGATTCCTTATTACTGCTCTACCCCAGCGGAAACAAAGCAATGCCACAACAGCCACTGGACCTGTTTGGATTCCGAACGACGACCTTGTTTCCCTAATCCCGTTTTGACCACCAAAAATTGCTTTTGCAAGAATCCAGCACAGCCAAATATGTAAAAAAATCCTCTTGTTTGAATTTATGTAACTGCCTAAAACCAATAACCAACATAGTAAGCTGTTGTTATTATGCAAAGTTTTATTTTTATTCAACTACAGATTACAATGGGCCAAGCCAATACAAAAATGTAATCGAGTTTTATCATGTTTGAAAAATAAAAAAACATTTATTGATTTACTTGAAGAATGGTATATTGATTTTTCAACACCTTTTATCATTTGTCACGACACGTCTTTATTCTCTGAAAAATATTTTGCACAACGGCACAAACGCTGGGGTCTTTGCAAGAGAAAGTTAAAAGGATTTTTGTCGCAAAGCTTTAAAAAATGCCTGAGATGAATAAAATAGCTGCGATGGAAACGGAACCTTCTGATTGCAGGATATATTCCCCTCCTCCACCATACAACGACACCCACCAATCTCATTTAGATCGGGTGGCTGCAGGAATAGAGCTTATAAGTGGTCAGGTCACCGGCCAAGGTCAAATTTCAAGACAAACCTTGTCAGTCTCAAGTTATCCCGTTTATGGAGCCTCTTGGGGAAGATTCAGTCAAAGAGTTGTCTGTCCCCATTGCAATGTTGGGATTCAAACGCAAACAAAACATGTAAACGGACTGCTCACTCATTTAGCCTGTTTTGCAGTGTTTTGGTTGTAAGTTAGGTAAAACTAATTGAATTTATTTTCATTAAGTAATTTCTCATTATTTTTGCATAGAACTTGCTGCTGCTGTTGCATCCCGTATTTCCTAAAGGAACTAAAAGACGTCGAGCATTCTTGTCCTGATTGCAAGAGAGTGATTGGAGTCGCAGAGAAAAACTTATTTTGAACTAATACGGCTTTAAAAAATTGCTAATTACACAATATTTTGCTTAGACACGTTACAAATACAATTAAATTTCATTTTAAACATCAAGTATTCAACCAATGTTCATTTAAAATACTGTTAAAAAAGAAAATCGAAACTTTTCTTTGCCAAAATATAAAAGTATTGATAAACTACTTCACACTCATTTCGTGTAAAACACGAGTTATTGATTAACATCGATTTTTTCTTACAACTT
>JAANSO010002508.1:0-13324 GCA_036507315.1 Lepidocyrtus fimetarius
CCTCATATTTTACTGCCAGCAATATTGCAATCACTTTTATCCAAATTGGGAAAATGATGGAAGATCTGTTTAATTTAGTCCTGGACTTTCTACCATTTGCATTCTAAAGTTTCTTGCCTTGCAATATATTAGTAATTTTATGTGGTTTGGTGTGTAGGAAGAAAGAATGAAAACAGGATAAGAAAATGCCTTGCTAAGGTTCGGCTAAATGGTATTTCATTTTAAAACTTATACAAAAGTCATCCACTTTAATGCAAGTGAGATAAAGTGGATGTGAGGGGGAGTATGTGGATCTGTGGATATGAGTGATGCCCACGCACCTTTCAGTAAAAACGGATCTTACAACAATGATAGTTTTCTATGAAGGGATAATGCTTTGGAAATAATCTATACTTTGCGTTAATCTAAACGTATAGGAATTTGTTAAATTCCTTAAATTAAGATTTATAACAGCCCCTAATTTAAACACTTGATTAGCAGAATCAAACTTTTCGCCCAATAACAATCAAATGGAAATCAAAGAACAATGCAATGAAAATATTTCTAGAAAATCAGAAACTCAGAAATCTCTCTCGAGTCAAATATTGATATGTATCAAATATAATGAACCACAATGATTTAGTAGCACCAATTTAAACCGGACAAAACAACAAGATTAACTTTTAATTTCAATAGATGATAACGCACAACCTTACAAATAAACTAGTAGTGTCTTACTTCTTAACAAACTAATTTTAATGGCAAGTACAATATACCTACCTACTTAAATATACAATACTTGATTTGCTTCTGATTACTCAATTCAGATTCTCCAAAATATTGTAATCGCAAATATGTTACGGTCATTTTGTAGGTGAATAATCTTTCAAAAAGAACGTTACAACTCTACCATAATAAACAAACACTGGGTTATTGACATTGAATGTTATTCAAATAATTGAGCTAGGATGAAAACAGGTACCGGTACTCTACAATTTACTATTATTTAACAATCACTGAAAATTATATTGCATATTTATTGGAAGTTGGAAGAGCTAAAAATTAGCAACTGGCAGTACATAAGTACATTCATTAGCATTGTAATACGAATGTTAACTTTGCTTTGGGGTTGTAGTTTTTGCTTAATGTATTTATAATTTTAATAATTATCTATATTGTTCCTCCTAAAATCAGCTCTTTTGTTTTAATATCGGGATTTCACTTGCATATTAATTAAAACACTGTCTACATAATTCAATTCCAAGGGAATCTAAGATTTCTTAATAATGAGTGGCCCTACATTATCTCCAGTCGTTTGATTATGTTCGGTGTGGCTTCCATCACAATATGGAAAAGATTTGGACCGCCAGCACCGACAAAAATACTTTCTTAGTACCAATATCCTCAATGTCACAAGTGTCAACCACTTTTGGATTGTCTTTTTTAATATTTAGATTGACCTTTCCCCGCTTTCCAGTAGATACACCCTCACTTGAGCCTTCTTGATCACCCCTTAAGTACTTTACAGTGTAATACGTGGAACCGGAAATGACAGCGATCAACGGAGTCAATCTGAAGAGATCCGAGACTACAAAGATAAAGTCATTTCAATAAATTATTTATCCCATTTGACCTAGAATCTTTAGAAATAAAGTTAGTTTTACTAAAGTAAAGTAGTAAACTAAAGTTTTACTTACATCCCAATTGGAAAATTCCAGTGAAACTATCAGGTACAGGAAGGTCCCTAAAATAGTTGGGAATAGTTTCCCTGATAAGATGAGATAAGCTCATCATCTTTCTGCCAAATCGTACAAACCCGGAATCCAACAAAAGAATTCAGCAATCTATATAACCAAAGAGAAGTTAGTTTATAGCGCAATTAAGTTTATAGTGCAATTAAACCATGTTTTTAAATATTTCATTTGACATCTGACATCTGGATAGTCAGCTGACAACTAAAATTCACACCTGTTGTATACGAAATAGCTTACCCGAAAGTCTCAGAGAACTTTTAATTTTTTAACTGCGTGACCAGTTAAAACTACCAGTTTAAAAGTTAGTTTCCTAACAAAAGTGATTAAGGAAGTTAAGTAAAAATTGCTTTATCACGTTTTAAAGTGACTTTTCCTCAACTTATGTAGAAATGAAAAATGGTGCTAAAACTTGTCTTTCAATTTGTCTATGCTACGCTGTTTGTTGAGTTGGATTTTATGTGTAAAATCTCAATGAAAATGCCATAAAAAACGCAATGCTATTTTATACATACATCCATCCCTTCTGTAAATCAAAAGTCTATCAAGGTTTTAGGCTTGACAAGAAAATGGCAATAGCGAGAACATGACCGTTTATAGTTTATGTGTACTATTCATGAACATAATATCAGGTCGATTATAACGCGTCTATTTGTATTTACGCATAAAAGCAATTAAAGTTTGGTTGGCATATTTTAAATGGAGGAAAAAATACATGACCCTTGTACCATTATGACGGTGACAATTGGCGGACTCATTCAGTGATAAGTGGTAATCACTGCGGAAAATGTTTCAGTTTGCCAAATCATGATAACTGACATGATAAATGATAAGCATGGATGAAGCAAGGAAGGACGATTTGAATATGGTGTTGTTATTAACGCAAATTTTACATGCCAAATGATTTGGAATTCGGAATAATCAAGGTTTCTGTTTCATGCGAAAAATGATAATTATACAGCCTAAAAACTGGTGCTTATAATGAAATTAGATAAAAATACATTTAAAAAGGTTCTTTTTATTGTTGGCATCAAAAAGTTTACAAATTAATCAATTGTTGCATCCCACTCAATCAGTTCAACTTATAGTCAGTAAGTAAAATGAAATTGACGCAATGTTTTTAAGCTTTGATATTCGAATTTCTTCAGTCACTTCATACTTTTCACTCTCTAGTTTAACTTTACAACGGCAGCTTTTTAACCACGAATACTTGCATATTTTTGATAATCAATAATATTTAGCTTTGCACAACTTACCATTATTTTTAGGTATATTTAGCATGAAACAACTCTCCTTGTATTTTCATTCACACTTAACTTTGTAGTAGGTTTATTTAAAATTAAGATCACAAAAAACGATTGTAGAAATGTAATAAAACTCTACTTAAACCGAAAGAACTTTTTTGAATACAAAACACATCGGGAAAGACTTTAAACGAATAGTTATATATAAATAATTTAGCAAACAATACTCATGTAAAAAATATGCATTTTAATGTAGACTGTAAGACATTGTATATTACAGGTTTTTACATTTTAGCATATTTTATAATTGAAATATCGTAGTCATTATCACTGCAATTGGATTTTTAGTGCCATAACCAGAAAATCATTCAAGAGAATTTAGTATTTATCAATAGCCAACAAACAACGCTTACATTCATAATTCCTGGAATATTTAAAGCGTTAAGTAGTTAAACACTTTTTCTTTTACAAATTCTGTAACTATTCGGATATAACAATAATATATGAATTTAAGCTTGAAATTAGACAACTGACTCGAGCGCTCGGTTAATATAAATTATTCGTACCATTTACAATGAGGCATTTTGATAAAGCATTTTCTGAATTTTTGGTTTTTTGTCTTAATAAACCAGGCCCAGATCCGCCCAACTGATCCCTTGTCGATAATTATGAACTACTATATAGTATTTAAAAAGTAATAAACTATAGATTATCTAAAACAATTAAATCTGGGCTAACAATATAGACACTGGATTATTGTAGGAATATACATCATGTACCATAAGTTACAAACTGTATGAAAATTTCATATTTTATTCAACTTTGCCAGTACAAAGAAAGCGTAATTATAGACGTATGCACATGAAATTTAAAGCTACTGAAAAACTACCATTTACTATCGTTAGCATTTTTAATAGTTCACAAAACCATTTATTGCGAGCGGTGAAACCTGCAAAGCTTACTTCCCTTTAGATTAACTATAAAACTATAAAAATGGACTTATTGAACAATACATAACAATATATAGATACAAACCAATGAATGACAATAATTTAATAAATTGTTTACATCTTTTGTTGATACCTATTTTTCATACATCTCATGCCAATAAAGAAACTTGCTAAACTAGTAAAACTTCAAACAATCCTTTTCCCCTACTAAAATGCAATAATATACATTAAAAGCACGTTACAAAGATCTAGATACTTAATTACATGGTACATGTTACAATATTTAAATCAGCTCATTCTATTCAACATGAAAACGAGAGCGAAAAATAATTTACATTTCACTTTTTATACACAGAAGACCTTTTTCTTACTCAAAAGTATTATCTTTACAAAGTTCTACCTCGTCAAAAATGTGTAATTTTGTAAAAGTTATAGTTAATGCATATTATGGTATTTACAATTATATGGCTTATTTCATCGTTATTATTTGATTTTCTTACTCAAAAGTATTATCTTTACAAAGTTCTACCTCGTCAAAAATGTGTAATTTTGTAAAAGTTATAGTTAATGCATATTATGGTATTTACAATTATTCATATGGCTTATTTCATCGTTATTATTTGGGTGAGTTTGGGACTAGACAGGATTTCCATTTTTACACAAAAAACGAAGGAATACATAACCGGTGTGACATAAATAAGTAGGAATCAGATTACCTGTATGGATTTAAATCAAAATATCTTTTTATATTGTATGGGATTATAGAAATTTCATGATTTATTGATGCCTGTTTTGCGAATGATTATTTATAGAAATATTGAGGGTTAGATTCAATTGTTGGAAA
Organism: Lepidocyrtus fimetarius; assembly: GCA_036507315.1. NCBI lineage: Eukaryota > Metazoa > Arthropoda > Collembola > Entomobryomorpha > Entomobryidae > Lepidocyrtus > Lepidocyrtus fimetarius. The sequence continues at coordinate 4,769 of JAANSO010002508.1, forward strand.
ATGTAAAATATTATGAGAGGGAGAATGATTGACTGACTGCAAAAATAACTGTCTAAATTGTGAAAAATTATCTAATTTTATGGTAGCTGCATTGAATCGTCTTATATGATTCCTCTACCATCTTGATTCTTATTCCAATTGTTATTTCCGGTGTAAGGATGAGAAGTGGCTTTGTGAATCTTTATAAATTCTATAGACAGGGAACTATGATTGGTTTAGTGGGTTGTGCTACTCATCAACTAGATTTTCTGCAGAACCTTTCATTGAGCTTGTTTTGCTACCTCCTTTACTACTTCCAGGCTTAGATGAAGTTGCTGACTTTTGTTGTCTAAGGTACTCCTTGTCATCAAAGATTTTCTTATCTCCGCCACCTGGTCTGTGTTTTACGTTCTGAAGTGAACCAATCCTGGACTGGGCTTTCACTTCAATTTTTTGATTTTCAATCTGTTGATCAGAAAAAAATTTTACAACGTTTTACAACAAAATCGTCATTTGATGATAATAATTATTACAAATAAGAATACCTTCACGTTACCACCTCCAGCCTTATGACTGACATTAGCCATGCTTCCAATCTTGCTCTTTACTTCCCAATTCAATTTCTTGCTTTCAATTTTGACATTTCCACCAGAAGACTTGTAACTTGCATTTTGCAAGGATCCGATTTTGGATGAAACCTTGGCCACATTTGGTGAAGATGCTTTTTACTTCCCAATTCAATTTCTTGCTTTCAATTTTGACATTTCCACCAGAAGACTTGTAACTTGCATTTTGCAAGGATCCGATTTTGGATGAAACCTTGGCCACATTTGGTGAAGGAGCAGTTCCAACCACAATTTTATTCATTGGCAATTCTATGATTATTGAAAAGGTGTCAAATTAAGTGCAATATTCTAATTCAATTTAAGAATGTACTTAATACATACGTATGCTTTTTTACTTTTAATCTCAGGTGCAGTAGAAGCAGTAGGGGAAACTGACTGCTGACTAGACTTCCTTGAAGTAGAAGCACTCCTTGTAGTTGACGACGTCCGACTTGTCCCGTTGTTTGCAGTTGATGATCTGGTCGATGGTCTGCTAGTAGAGGAACTATTTTTACCGGCGGATGATGAATCTCTCGTGCCATTTGCTGGTGCTGTAGAAGAACCATTCGTCTTGGTCTTGGAGGAGGTTGGAGTGGGCAATTTGTTTCCTTCAAGGTCTGCATAGAATATTTATGCAATTTATCATACCTTTTGACTGCTCCCACACAAATGTATGACATGAAAAATGTAATTTCCCCTTTGGATGCATAATATATGCTATTAAGTATACAACAACTTTTGTGACTTTCCTACCTAATTGTGCCATTTGCGCAGCGGCAGCTTCCTCCAGCGTTCGCTGCTTAGCTGAGGGTGGAGCTCTGCTTCCACCATTCACTTCTCCATTTGCCATAATCCCTGCTGATGCGGAGGTTGCCATTTTCAACTTTTCTTTTGCAAAATGTCACTCAATGATAATCCCTTCACAAACCGTCACTTTTTAGTTGATTCCTTCTCATACTACGACCTGCTTTGTGAATCTAAAAATCGTTCCAGTGAGAATCTTTTGGCATTAAAAAGTAATATTCGTTGATTTCAAAATATTATTTTTATCAGTTTGAAAAGGGGAACATTTAATTTAAATGCACTTTCACATTACAATTTGTATGCAGTTAATGTCCCAGGCAACGTTTAGAGTTTCACTTTTTTCAGATATTGATTTTATCAGTTTAACCTTCACATATTACATCACTCACAAAAATCAGCGCAACTGATGCACTATTTATCCCGATTGTGTTAATAAGTAATCCGCTTTGATTGATATTCACAGATTAAATGGAAACTGGAACAACGGCGGCGCGTGTAAAAATGCAGAGCATAACAAATAAGCGTCAGTCACTTTACACACCGAAAGTTAACAAACAAGCTTAAACTTTTCTGGCTTTTACAAACCAAATAGCTCTGAAAGAGCTGAGATTTTGATGTTATTTCTCCGACCACGCTACTGTTTCCATACAATATCTGTAGCTTTTCAGTCCACCGCACAGATTTTTGAGTAGGGTGACGACAGTTTCGCTACACTTCAGGCAGTTTGGCAAAATAGGGAAATGACGATGAAAGATGAGGACCACAACACCAGACAACTCTCTGTGTAAATAAATTTAACAGTCCATCATCAAAATCATAATCATCAACAACCAAAACAATAATATATCATCCAAAACATGAAATGCCACAACAATATAAAATAGTAATAAGGTTGGCTCTTGTTTCACTTGTATAAAATGCTGTTTGTACAACGAATGAATGACTTTTATACAATTGCACAAATGCAAATAAATGCTGCACTCTCGCTATAACTTTCTTTTTAAAAAATCTCTCTGATTCTCTCATCAAACAAAAATTGTTTACAAATGTATAAAAGATATTGAATATTTTAAATCATTCGTAGCAGAAAGACAAAGGGATTGCAAAGGAAGGGTGATTGATTTGATCTGACATGACAGAAAGAAAAGGAGGTGCAGCTAGGCTGCACTGTTTGCATAATCTTTTTAAAATTTTCTACATATCACCCCTTCACCTAAATATATTTTGCTACAAACTGTTCAGGTATAATACAATAAACATTTTAAAAGGACTGCTAATTTACAAGTGTCATTATATTACCTCCTTTCTTTCCTTTACCCGCTTTATGTGACTTGAGTTTATACAGCTTTTTATTGATATTGCTGTGAACTATGCACTACCGACAATTGCTATCTGTAAATGTACCGTAACGGAGTTAAAGAGAAAAAATGTGGAAATTGTTGTTATTTTGCTCGTGGTAAAATGTTAAATGTTTTTTTGTTTGGTTGGTGGGTGTGTGTGTTTGACTTAAGTCTTGTCGTTTGTTGCACTTTCAATCTGATCTTTCTGGTGACGGGAGAGAGAAAGAGGAAAAGAGTGTGATAATAATGACGATGATGATTATGATATTTAAATATGTAGAGCAGGCAGACTATTATTGCACAACCGGGAGAGATATCATGAGAGAATGTTGTTCAACCTACGAATACTAATAATAAGGAAGGAAAATGGTTTTAAAAACGCAGTAAGATCATGCAATATAAAAAGAGAAAAAAGCTAAAACATTACACACATACTCCACTTACTTTAGAGAATCAGCGAGGCAAAAGTTATATGGAAAGATAATAATAAAATATCAACAACAACAAAACGGTTCTTTCGGTCGGTGGTAGTAGAGTGATATGAAGGTGGTGTTGTTGAGAACGATTCTAGTAAAAATTTTGTATTTGATTAAGCCAGTTTGTTGTCTATTCGCTATGGTTCTCTGGGCTGAATTTGTCTAGGAAAAGGAAGGAGTGAGTCAGAGTCAAAAGAAGCAGCAACTCCATTCCATGCTAATGCTATTATTATTCTGCTGCTGTGGAGAGGAGGGAGAGAAGAGGGCATGTCAAGACTGAATGGAAATGTATTGGATTGAGAAGCTCTTACTTTCTACTACATGAGAAAATGTTTGGTGGAAAGAGCTAGAAAGGGTTTTTGGAGGAGACGGAGGAAGCAGTTGGCAGCATTCAGACTGTATACTTCTTTCCCTCAATATAAAAATATTGCTGAATTTTGCAGTTGGAATGGTTGTTTGAGAATCGTTGGAAGGAAGAAATGCTATAAAATGCCTCTGCTGCAAAGCAAGTAGAAAGAACAGCCAGAAACTTCAAAATATTTCACAGCCGTTTTTACATTAAACTCATGCTATTACGTAACGCTTATATGTATGTATGTTGTAGAGTAAAAATGTAGAATGGAGAGTAAGTAGAATGCATAATAAAGTTGAGTGTTTCTTCTATTTTACCGCTGCTGATGGGAGAGAAATCCACTAGAGAAAACTTGTACGTTATGCTGGTTAAGGAAAAAGAAAGAAATTGAGGAAATATGAAGATTTGGACAGGAAAGGTTTGTAGCTTTGTGAAGTCTCAGAGTCTTCCTTTGTGTGGCAAGTCTTTTATTTGAAGGGCAAGCAGAAGAAAGCAATAACAAAAGGCCAGCGTATTATTATGGGAATTTGAAGAAGTAGTTGTGGGATTTGGTAGATGGAATACGAACAAAATTGCACTTGATTATGATATACTGCCACGGCATTCCTTTTAGATACACTCATCATCATCATAATAGATACTGATACACTTACTCTGCTGGATCGAACAGTTAAGATTTACAATTTTAGGACTCTCAAATAATATTCTTGAGTAAATCTGAACACTGGAAAGTGTTTAAACTGATAATAATGCTAAATACATAAATAAATAAATACGAAGGAGAAATAGAAAATGATAAATCAATGTCATCAGTTATCCTTTTTTAGAAAAAAGCATTTAATTCTATCTAATTTTCAATGTCATTACTATCATGACATGTCGAATCCTTAAAAAAAATACGATTACTGAATTCTTAAAAACGCATAAAAATTTTTTTCTAGATAATATGAATAATAGTACATTTGACATCAATAAATTGGTAGATCTGTTTCTGGTGAGCTCCCTATTCCTATCTGACCTTTCCTAAACAGTGTTGAGCTTTCCTTCTTCACTTCATGAAAAATGTAACGGTCTCATTTTTAATAAATGTAAGTATTCAACAGCTTGCCTCACGGAATGCCAAATGCCATTTTGTAAACATCGATGAAAAATGCTGACACATCACATTATATTATGTGAACTTCCATATCTCTATTTCTTCGTCATGATGTATGGCTTTTACTCCAGTTCAGAAACTTCCAGCTTGTTCTGGCAAGACACAGAAGAAGAACATTAAATTAGTCCATCGTGAAAACTCTAATAAATTGACAAGGCGGTGGCGGTAACAGTGAGTACCGTAGTTTGGGCAGGGTGGCCTACAAAACCAAACCAAAATATCTCTGTTGTGTGTGTGATCATGCATAAACATTTTCCTTAATAGAAAATACCTTGAAAGTTAATGAAAGCGGAAAGAGTTCAACCTGTGACTTTTTATAGGTGATTACAGCAGAAGACTAAATTGGATTCATTTGATGATGAGGCATTGAGAATGTGCACTGTGCACATCAGATTTTATTGTTATTGACTTGAGTAATTTTAATTCACTGAGCACTGATAATGGCGATATATAACACCTACATGATGATAGAGATCTGTGGGCTGCTTTTAGAGTTGTTAATTAATATTTATCAAGTGCAGAGCGAGGAGTATAATAACGACTCAAATACATATATCAATAACATATCTCTGCTGATAACGAGGAACTGAAGATGAAAATGTGTGTATGTATTGCAGACGTTTATAAACTTTGTCAATTTTATATAGATTGCAGTTACAATGCAATCTTTAATACTTTTCATAATTCTCTAATGTTCGCTTTATAATTTTGTTCCATACACTTTTCTTCTGTTAGAAAGCAGAAATTGGAGCATTGTCTTTTTCATGTATCTTGCGGAAGCTCATTTAACTACCAGTATTCAAAAATTGTTACTCTAATATGACGCACTATTAAGCTCCAAGTTAACTACTTTCATAACTTACTTACATATCTTCAGCTTAATACGAAAAGTTCTTTGGAACTAATGTACAATGGAAAATGTGTTAAGGTCCGTGAGCTTTATTAGTTTACTTTCTATTTCTTATAACGTTTCATTTATAGTTGCATATTACCTGTGTAGTAGATAATGTTGAAAAATTGGATCTTGACGGATATTGACATAAAATGTAAAAGGGCAATAAAACAATTCCATTCAATTTTTGCAACAATCTCTGAATACAATTTGTACTGGTTTCTGTCTGACACGAAGAAAATAAATTAAGCGGAGTCCATCATCATTATTATTTATAGCATAACTTCAAGAAAAATGGGATGTGGAAGTAATGTGTTTACTTTTAGGCAGTGCATTATATTATGCATAGCCTACGAAATTATGTTTTCCTTTCACTCACTAACTAGCTAAACAAAAGAAAACACTTTTCGTTGTTTGAATTTTCGTTGCTTTCTTTCCATAGCGAAACCAGCCTATTCTAGTCTTTCTAATGGAACTCATTCATTTATTGGGCTTATTCGTCTGTGACGAAAAGTCATATCAGTTTCCCCTCCTTCCGATTGACCCAAATATCAGGGTCAAATGTCAGAAATTAAAATAAAATTTGGGGAAAAGCACAGACCTGACTTTTCGTCTTATAACCTCGCCTATTTTATAAATCACTAAAATCAAAAGTAAAAAGTTTTTTAATACTGAAAGTTTTTGCTGATTTTTTTGCCTGAATAACCCACAATGCCAAAGAAAATAAATTATGCAATGGAAACTCTTTCCGTCGTTGTTTACGACTGACCAGCAAACGCTTTTATCGCAATAATAAACAGTAGCTTAATAACTTAAGCCGAACTTGTTCCTTTCATTGATATTGTAATTGCTTTAAACAATTTACACCTTTTGCTCTTTAATGCACATATTTTTCCTTGGCAGGACACCTAAAGAAATGATATCATCGCTATCATCACAGTTTCATTTATCTGTAAAAGGAGCAACAAGTCGAGTTTTTTAAACAGAAGGATGAATGAGATATAATTGTTATGATTGTATCAACTTGAACAATTGACATTATAGCCTGTTGTTAATATTATAACTGTTACATTGCGCTTTAAAAAAACTTCATGAAAACGAAAGGTAGAAAATAAATGGCGTTAGTTAAAAGTAGGTAATTTGTACAAAACCTGAACGAAACTGAAATGATTGTCATCATTTTGAATTCGATGTTGAAATACATTTTGCCAGCTACTGCTTGGCCAAGACAAGATGTAGATGTGGCCTTTACTTCAATTAGGTTATTTCACCTTCCCTACCCAACTCAACTCACAAAGAAAATTAAGTTTTAAATTTATTATTATCTTCTTCATAATCTGCTTAACCTGTCCCGTTTTAATTATCTCAATTGAAAACGCGGAATTACTAACATTGTTGTATGATACTTAACTTTTCATATAAAAATTTGTTATGTTATACCGTGATTGTCGTATCTCGTATGTATTTACTTTTTAAAGCATTATTTAGCACTTTACTTCCTTACACAATATTATTTCGATATTGAATTGCATTTACAACGGAAATAATTTACAAAGCAGCATAAAAGCAATGGTATTAGCCGAACGATTATAGATTAACAAGGAAAGCGTAATATGGTAAAAAAGGTTGTGTGACAATCGCAGCATTTCAATCAAACAAAAAGCTTTCTTTTTCTAAACGAATGGTTGCAAATTATTTAATTTTATTCGGAAGGATTCACTAACCTTTACCGACTTACGTGAGGCTCACAGCTCTCAGTTCGTATAGGTATTTCTCAAGGGAAATTTCAATGTAATCACACTTCTCATTTCCTCTCCCTGACTCTTTATATACTCATTCTCATGCTCTTTTCTATCTTTTTAGTTTGTGTTATCTCATTTAATTAAATATTTAATGATTTGGAAAATGCGGTTGTAAAGCCTTATTCATATGTGGTGGTAAGTAGAGAAATTGACGAGTAAACATATTAAACATTTTTAAATCAAAGGCTTACAAAAGTTTGCTTTCAGTATAATTATGGCATGTTTGCATTTTACAAAAAGGCTGTACGATGCATAGGTATTATATGATTTGGGTAGGTATTGATGTTATTGTCGGTGTATCGGTTTTAGCGCATAGGTAGGGCAAACAAATTGCATGAACCATTGGAACATGAATAAATGTAATACAAGGGCAAGTTTTTCTTTCTCTCACGAAAAATTCCAATAGATGCAGGTTAGTAAATAGTAAGAACCGTTGTAATGTTAATTAATGAGCTTATTCTAATCCTTTAGAGTTATAATGGATACTGATGTTTTAGAAAGGTGGGGTGAGTGATTTTCGGCATTATCGAGGTAGATTTTTAAACTCAATTCTGCAGAGGCATAAGAATTGCATGCTTTTCTTTCTCTGCAACGTTGCCACAAAATGAATGTATGCAAATAGCCTCACTTTTTGCAATATATAAAAGAAAAATGTACAGCTTGGAATGATTTTACAAAGAACAATCAACATTTAATAGTTTCATATAGATATTAATAGTTATTTTACATTTTACTATTGTAGTTCAATGATTCTCTAGATAATTTTAATGATGGGCGATACTGTCGATAAAGTTGGTAATGAGTATAAACTGAGTAATGAATATGTTCAGATAGTTCCGGTAGAAGATTATTTTACATAATATATTCATATCTGTATATAAAGCAAAATTGCGTAACCAAATAATGTAAATCGTATAACTCATCCAAGTCCCATGTTTTCTTCAAAGTTATATAATTAGCAGTCAATATCAAAGAAGTTGATCGAGGTTAGGTTAATTAGTATTTTTAGATATATAGTTATAGTTTTGAAACCTTTAATTATTTTTATGTGTGTGAAAAATAAATAAACTGATATGAAAAACTTTGAATTTATGCGTTGATGATCTCATTCATCCGGATTTTATTACAAAAGCGTGAAGATTTTTATTTT
>JAANSO010002509.1:0-13321 GCA_036507315.1 Lepidocyrtus fimetarius
GTGATGAGTAATGGGCAACCTTTCCTCATCATATCTGTTTAAAACAATGCAACATTATTTTCTGTAAGGATTAGGACTTTAAGGGTTTGTAAAAAGGTTCAATGTTCAGCATTAAGCTTTTTTATGTAAAACGGCCCAGAGAGCCGGATAAATTTGGTTAATGAATGGCTGACTTGGTTGAGTCAGATCATTTCTAAGAAAAAAATTATTCTTGATTTAACTTGGAAAATTTTGTTAAGTATTTATAAAAGGGCTCGCCTGCATAGGATTGTTATGAGGCGAGGACCATATATAAGTGAGCTTAAAACTTGATTTGAGCATTCGACATTCAGGGTTTCAATTGTAAATTTCCTTCCAAATTTGCTCTGAATTTTAAATAAAAATTTACTTTTCGTTAAATAAACTGCTGCCAACGTAGCCTAGTTTATTTTCATAATACTTTTTATACTTTGCTCATCCAAAGTCAGTATTCAAGAAGGTTTTTGTAAATTTCTATCTCTCTTCAATTTCCGCATTTGTCCAAACCGGAAGTGATTTTGTGTAGGAGTTTAATTTTTATTTTACTGTTTGTAATTGACAGGATTCTGGAGGAGTGGCTCGTTCAAAATGAGATCGGTTTTGCTTGAACAATGTGTTCTTGTGATGCTAACCGTGTGGTTTCAATCCATAAGAGAAAGCGAAGGATACTTAAGCCTTAAAAAATTAAGTAATATTTTTTATAATAAAAATCTAACTTGTATAATATAATTCTATGGACTGCTGGATTATTACAAATTTAATGTTGCCTTCTAGACACAACATGTACACTATTCAGCCATGTTTCAAAGTGTCAAAACGTTCCCGAATACTTAAATGGAACATCAGAAGGGGCATTTACTGACCAATGCATTCTTTTATTCGCGAAAGAAAATTGTGAAGGAAGTGTTTACCATTTATTCCCCGGATTTGAAAGGAACCTTACGGAATTCAGATATAGAACGCTTTCTTTCAGAGAATGCAGCCCAAGTGAGATGGAAAATGTATACAAAAGTCCGGAAGTAATTTTCTATGAAATTGGTAAATATAAACACAATTCACACTTTGGTAATATTTTCATCAGCATGATTAGTCGAATGATTATTTTAATCGTTAATAGGGCACGACAATACAATGGCGTTTGAAACCTCCAATTCCTGTCAGAACCTACGTTCTGACTATGTTTCCTGGGGAGTGAAGTCTGTCAAAACGGAAACTTGTATTTTGCTATTTAAAGAAGAGAACTGCAAAGGAGAGCATTATGAAGCTTCTGCAGGGTACCACTCCAATCTTGGATGCTTTAGAAACGAAACAAAATCATTTAAATCTTGCACGAATGACACTTCCAAAATGGAATATCGTACAAATTTTATCAAAACTCGAATTTTTCTGGTGCGTTTACAACTCATAAGGGAAAAATATTCAACGAATTGGGAGTAATTAATTTTTGTTTTTAAAGGTATTGTTGACGACATCATTGTACATCCAGGCTGCAATAAAAAGTTATTTTTGGGTCAGGAAATCAACTCAATTGAGTCGGCCGCCTGCGTCCAACTGTTTACCGCTTTTGACTGCTCTGGAAATTCTTTTAAGATTGAAGCTGGACTCCACACGTCCGTATCACATCCTAAATTACCCATAGAGGAGGTGGGCGTCAAATCACTCCGTGCATGTGAAGAGGAGTAAGTGTGTTTTTACTAAATTTTTACTAAAAAATTACTTTTTATGCTCAATCAGAAAATATTGTTCTTGTTTTATCTGAAGTTATCATGAAGGACAAAGCCAGGAGCTCTTAAAGTATGACGTGGCATTCAGCAATCCGCGGAATCCAAATAGCTTGACGTTTTACGTTTTTACATTTATTTCTTTAATCTTCTTTATTTAATAATTTTAAAAACTACAGGCTAACTTGACTACTTGAAGTTTTATTTCCTCCCAAATTGTTTCAAAGTTATTAATATTTTTAAGTTATTACGTAACAATAAACGTATTTTATAAATGCACTCGGAAAATTAGAACAAACTCAAACTCTGCTGCAGGTTTACAATTGAATCTTTAAAAATATGCATCCACAACTTAATCGTTTGCTGCATTATTAATCCTGTACATTATTATGAACTCCTCAAACGGCATTTTAACTCTGACAACGTAAATATCAAATCTCGGATTGCAGCGCCACTGTCACTGGTTATAACGGTGACATTGACAACAACAATGATTTAAACTTACCTTAATAAAGACTTTTATTTAAAGGATAAGCAGAAAGTTGAGTTTGATTTTACTCGGCGCTGTGGCAATTTGGAAAGGACCAAAGCTTTTGGAATTGTCCATTCTCTCTGAAATTCATTGGAAGGAAGGAAGATGAAGATCAGTTTGCTGAGGAGATTTCTACAGATGACCTTCCCATTGTGAGGCAAGCTTCTCGGAAATCTTCATGTGGGTGAGTTGAGATCTTTGGTTTTGTCAAGGTCACCAAGTGTGCTAAGCAGGGCGGGAAGTTTCCGGAGTACGAGGAGGAGTCGGAGTAGGAACAGGACTGGGAGGAGTTGGCGGAAGGAGATTGCTATGGAGCCGGGCTTTGGAGGGAGTGAAAGGCAGTTGGGCGGGATGAATTTTTATCAAGAGCCGAATGAGGGAACAGTTTTGAATAACAGAAGGATAACTTCCTAATTATTTAATTGAAATAATTTTAAAAATATTTGCAGCAAACATTTAACCTTGACGATAAAATTCATTTATTTGATATATTAAAAGGTGCATAAATTATGCAAATTTATTGTGGATTGTTTAAAATTATGTAGAATTCAGTTTTTACTTCTATTTTTGAAGTATACGCTACCAAAATACATTAACAACTTTTTCAATTATCCCCTCCAAATATTTCAAAATAGTATTTTGCTCTGAAGGCTCCTCACTGCATAGCATAAGCGACTTTATTGCTTCTCCGTTAAAAGGAAAAATTAAATTTGAAGGGGAGGATAATACATCACTTCCTGGATTGATTTCTTTGAAGGATTCTGAACAATCATAAGTTCGGAATAATTTCACGCAGGCTGGAGTCTCCATGGAGTGGACGAAGTTCAAGTTTAAGTAAAATTTTGTATTGCAGCCGGGTTGGAGTTCGACGTCGTCAATGATTTCTTTAAAAATACAAAATTATTGATTATTATTGTTAAAATAAAAATTATTTAATTCAATTCACCTGTGAAATTTGGCTTGCTGTAAAATTTAACATGCTTTTCCTCCTGATTATTTTTTTCACAAGTCCGATAGGATTTTACCCGGATACGTAAAGGCGAGTCAGGAGTACTTGTGTTTGTGTATCCAACTGGGATTTCGCTTTGGTTGCCCGCGCAGTTTTCTCCGTCGAAGAATAAAATACATTTTGAAGTGTCTACGGCGTCTATCCCCCAAATTCTGAAGAACCAATGGAGATTTTGACACGACCTTGAGACTTTTTCCAAGGGATGGAAGTTCATATCTGTAAAAATCATATAGGGTTTTATAAAAAACTTAAATTTATTCTGATAGTAAAATGTTGCATACAGTTATCCTCGGGATCTCTAATGAGAGCAGGATTAGGGTGAAGGCCTTTGTGTGAAAATACAGCTTCCGGTTCCGAATATTGCCTGCAGGGTTCAAAAGAAACTGCTCTATAAGCGAAAGAAAAGAGATGGGAATAAAACCCTGGAACTAATTTGTACTTGTCTCCTTCACAGTTTTCTTTAGAGAATAATGTCAAACACTGGTCGGTTTTCGCTGCTTCGGGGTAAAAGCCTGAGTAAAGATTTCCACAAGCGGAAATGTTTCCGGAATATGTGACTTCATTGAAATAGTCTGTCATTTAAAAATATATTTTAATGTTTTATATTCTACTTATTTGTAAAAACCTTTAAAATTTGAGCTTTTACCATTACTTCTCCATACTATCAAATACCCGGAACAAATTTGAATAATTAAAATAAATAGCAATGCCGTTAGTTTTTGATGCAGGTTCGCCATTTTAAAATTGTAAAGTATTCTGTATTTACAAATGGTTCAAAATGTAATGAACGGCAATGAGCTTTTACTTTAACTTAAATATATTTACTCACAAAAGTTTCATTTTGCGGTATGCTGTTTAATACGTTTTTCTCAATTTTCCAAGAAAAAAGATAGTTTGTAATCTCAAAACATTACGGAGTAAAAACTGAATGCTGTATTTGATAAAAAATCATTAATATTCATTGCGTGAAAATTTACTTAACAAGGGTTGAGTAATCAAACAGTTTTTAATTGCCAATGAGGTCAAACTAGCGACCCTGCAACAGTAAAAGATGTTTAAATTTTAGTAAAGTTTGAATGACGTTTATCTTTTTCATGTTTTGATAATGACCGCAGTAGTGACAGGTAAGGAGTATTGAAGCAAAGAGGTTTTCCAACTTTCCAAGTAAAAGATAATTAGTTTATAGTAAAAAACTAAGAAGCCAATGCACCACTGGAATAGTCACAGACTAGGAAAGAACATAAGGAGTTGCTTGATATAATGCCATAACAAGCAGTGTTAAGTTAGCAATTACGACGTAACTCTTAAATTGGTCATAAGGTCAAAACAAGATTGCATTTGGCATTCCGAGTGGAAGAGAAGGATTTTTGTCAACTTTTAAATAGAAATTGCATTTTCTTACGGAGTTTTTCTACAGCAAAGAAAACAGCACAAATGTTAAATGAGATTAATGATACAAGCGATTTAAAAATAGCTAGTGAACTTGTGTTTGTAAATTATAGTTTTAAGATTTGTAATTTACTTCAACATACTGCTGATCAAAATGTTCAAGTAGAAAGTCCTTGATGATGACAGTTTTAAAAAACAGGAGGATAACTTCTTAATTATTCAATTGAAAGAATTATAAAATTGTTAATAAAAAATATTTGCCGTAAAAATTGAGATTTAAAGTTTTATTTGATCTGTTTAAATTAAAATGTGATAAATTATGCAAATTTATTGTGGATTGTTTAAGATTACGTCGAACTCGGCTTTTGCTTTTGTTTCTGGGGCAGCCTTTACAAAAAGATGTTGAATATGTTACAAAATTGCACTCCAAACTTGTTCAACTATCCTCTCCAGGTACTCCAAAATTTTCTTGTTTTCCATTGAAGGCTCATCACTGCATTGCATAAGCGACTTTACTGATTCGCCGTTAAAAGGAAACATTAAGTTTCCAGGAGAGGACAATAAATCACTTCCTGGAATGATTTCTTTGAAGGATCCTGAACAATCATAGGTTTGGAACAGCTTTACACAAGTTGGAGTCTCCATGGAGTGGACGGTGTTCATGTTTAAGTAAAATTTTGTATTGCACCCGTGTTGGAGCTCCACGTCGTCAATGATTTCTTTAAGTTAAAATTTATACAATTATCGTAAAAGTCTTTTTACTAAAACCTCATGGATTAATGAGGAGTTAAAAAACCTGTGAAATTCGGCTTGCTGTAAAATTTAACATGCTTTTCTGACTGGTTTTCTTCACAAGTCCGATAGGATTTGACCAGGATGCGTAAAGGTGAGTCAGGAGCACTTGTGGTTGTGTATCCAACTGGAGATTTCGCTTTGGTTGCCCTCGCAGTTTTCTTCGTCGAAGAATAAAATACATCTGGAAGTGTTAACGGCGTCTATTCCCCACATCCGGAATCCCCAGTGGAGGTTTTGACACGACCTTGAGACTTTTTCCAAGGGCAAAGTACACAATTCTATGAAAATAATTAAATTTTCACAGGTAAAATTAATTTCTAGCTAAATTGGAGTCATTTTAATTGTAATTGCCTACCGTAATCATCAGGGTCTCCGTCAACTCCAGGAGGCATAATATTGCATTCATAGGAAAATATCGCTTCCGGTTCGGAATATTCTTCTACTCCGAATCTGTTTGTGTTACAGGGTTTGAAGGAAACTGTTCTGTCAGTGAAAGAAAACAAGTGAGAATAAAACAATGGAATTAATTCCCTTTCATCCCCTTTGCAGTTTTCTTCAGAGAATAAAATCAAACATTGGTCGGTTTTTGCTGCTTGGGTGTTCCCGATAAATGCTGGGGGAAGATTTTCACAGGCGGAAATGTGTCCGGAATGGTTGAATTTGTGAGACACATCTGTTTCGCACAAGAAAAATTCGAAATCGTTAAGGCTTTATTTGTGCAATGGTTAGTGAGAATTATAATTTAATAAATATTTTACCTTTCGAACTCCAGAGCTTCAAATATCCAGAGCAATTTTGAATAATTAAAATAATTAGCAAAGCCGCAAGAGTTCTTTTCTGATGTAACTTTGCCATTTTTAAATTCTCAATTAGATTTTAAGAAATATTTTAACCTTTTGATTTACTCAGTTTTCAAACTGTAATAAACTGCGATGAGCTTTTTCCCCGACTTAAATAGATCAAGTCTTATTAAAAATTATCTCATTTTGCGTTGCTGCCCGCAAAACAACATTAATCTCTTGATTCTGTTTAATCATTACGTCCTTTCTAACTTTCCAAGTAACAGAGGATTAATTCGTTATCATAAACAAGAAGTTGATGCACTATGCACCGACTGGAATAGTCAATACTAACTTGGAAAGAGCTCGACATAAAAAGTTATCTGGTATAAAGCCATAGCAAGCGCAGAATTGAGTAAGCAATTACGACGCAATTCTTTTAATTGGTCATAAGGTCAAAACAACATTTGGCATTCCGAGTCGAAGAGAAGAAGGATGTTTGTCAATTTTTAAACATAAATTGTGTCCAAGCTTTGAGTTTTCTGCAGCAAAGCAAACAGCAATGTCACAAATGTTAAATGAGATTAATGATGCAAGCAATTTAAACTAAAGCAAGTGAACCTTTGTGTAGTGCACTAAGCCAAATCAACGGAATTAAAGGCTAGTCTAATATTGTTGCGTTTATTTACGTCATAAGGTTAGGTATTTTTATGACGCTTATCGCATCCGTCATATTTTTTTGGAAAACATGTTCAAAACAGAAATTAGCAAACTCATTTCTGTGAATTATGTAAAATATCACCACTTAAATTCGCTCCAAGGAATTGGTTATAATTAAATAGTTCGGGATGATCATTTAATTAGTTTGATAAATGAGATAAAAAACTTCCAAAATTCAGATTACATGATTACGGTCCTTGATGATGATAAAAATATCCAGATTAGGTTTTCCTATCAACAAATACGTCAATCAATCAATTTGCAAACATTAGTAACAACGATTAAATTAAATGTGATTCACACATGGAAAGATAAATTATTGCAAAATATTTAATTATGCTTTCTATATGCTAAAATTTTATTCAATTTCTAATAAAGACTAATTTTATATCCTCGTACAGATTTGCATTACAAAGGTTCAATGCCTGAAAAACATTATTCAAGCTGATAAATAATTTTTGCTACAACGAACCAGAAAATACAAGAAAACAATGGGAAAAGGCTCTTTAAAACACAGCCCCCTGAGAAAGCCATGCTATTTGAAATTTGTGGATTTGTTCCGGTAGCATCATCGCAACCTTCAATTTTACTCCCTTTCCCTTGCCAAACAGAATACCAGGAGAAATCCAAAGTCAAAAAGGCACTTCCTTTTGCTACAATTGCAAAATCATCCATTTTACCTTCAAATATTAATTCGTCCAGTGCGTCTTCCAACTCTTCTGCGGTCAAGTCACTCCCGTCATCGTCGTACGTTCCAGTTATCAAAGCAAACACTGTGTAAGTCACGGGAAAGTTCTCAGTTCTCTTTACAAATGAAGATACATCGTATTCAGTGCACGCACTGACAGTGATTGTCTGATCAATTGTAAAAGTCCGTGTTTCTTCTTTTGAAAACTTCGTCCCCAAGGTGGAGGATTGTTCTCCACTGGCCCTATAACCGGAAGTCAAGGCTGAGCCTATACGTTCTTCAACATTTCTTTCTTCTGTTTTAAAAACACTTTCTTCTCGGGAATGCTCTTGATGACTTTGTGAAGTTTTTTCATGCCGGGATCCTTCATAAGTTGAATGAGAGCCTCCGCCACCTCCGCCAACGGAGAAAATTCCAAAGTTAAATTTTGCATTTGCTGAGCCTTGAATGGTGTTGTTTACTCCGGAGGACGTCTCTTTTGTGAAAGATTGAGAGCTTCCATAAGTATTAGTTGTTTTGAATCCAGTGTTCAAGGATGAACGGAAACCGGAAGTAAAATCTTTGGTGGCTGTTTCCGATAAGCTGACTTCACTCATTTGGGAAAACCCTTTTACCCTTTCCATTTCGATTTTGTCAGTAACGATTTTTTGGGTTGAATAGCGCTGCGTTTGAATAGCAGGACCGTCATTTCGGAACACTGTGCGTTGTCCCATTTCACCAAAAGATGTTTTTGTCAGTTTTTTGACCGTGTCTTCATCAGATGTGATGTGAAAGTTTATAATTTTAGCCTTTAATTTGAACGGGCGCGTCAGTAGTCTTTTTCCTTTGTTTTGAAATCTGCTTCAAATATTACGAAATTATATGAAAAGTTAAAATTGCCACCAACGTCATAATTGTAAACATGATTTTACCGTATATCATCAATTAAGTTGCAAGGCCGTAAAGACTGAATGTTTTTGGATGGAAGGGAATGATGTCCTGGTTGTACTTCGTAACTATGCCCGGATGAACAAAATCGATCTGAATAAAGCTCTAGGCAAATATGCGAAATCATTGAATTAAATGACGTCCTTAAATCAATTCTGTTACAACTTGGGTAAACGTCGATGTCATCAAGGAGACCTTAATTGAAAAATCGGTCGTAAAATCACAAATAAAACATAAAATCATTAAACTTAATAATATAATTTAGATTATAGATAATATAGATTTCCGGTACCAGTGTAATTGTCACTTGAATAAAATTTGACGTGATTTTCAATCTCATTGTCGTATTTTAAACAAGCTTTAAAAGAAACTAGTTTCCCATTGAAATCATCAAGACTGGGATGGTTTCCAGGACTGACTTTGTATGGAATACCTTCACAGTCCTCCTCTTCATAGAGTAGAATGCATTTCTTTGTTTCTACAGAATTTGCCTTTTTTACGTAGCTCCAGTGAATATTTTGACAAGTTGTGGAGATCCTTTCGTATTTAATGTATTCCGGGTAGTCTAATTGGAAGGTCAAAAAATTAAAACGTAAGTTTTATTGATTCAAGATCCGAGTATATATAAAATAAAAACAGAATAGCAAACTGACCATTGACGGCTGTTTCAGTTTTACTGAAACGAACGTCGTACTTCCTATGGTTTTGACTTGGTCCTGCTTGATAACTATAAAAACAAATACGGTGGCAAGGTTTTATTAAATTTGTCGTTGAATTAGGGAAATTACAAAGTTGTAAGAATAAATCGTCTTTAATTATTACTCCAGATTGCAGGAACGAAGGGATTTAACACTGTAGTTGTTTATAGGGAGACGGTAATTCGAATGCGTAGAGTGTCGCCCGGATTCAATCTTGTAAGAGTTTCCAGAACAGCCATAATTTTTAAAGAGGATCACACAGGTATCAAAATCAATTGAGAACACCCTATCGTGTAAATAGATTTTTTGGTTACAGCCTGGCTGCAAATTGACGTCTTCGACAATAGCTAAAACAGTAATATTAAATCACAAAAACTTTAGATTTGATTAGCAATAATTAACAACGACAGAGCTAACATTTTTAACCGGCTATATAATTATAGTTTAATTTTTGTCATAGTATTACATGTATAGTTTAAACCAGAATAAAATTTTATGTGATACTCTTGCTTAAAATAGCCCGTGAAACAATATCTAAAAGATTTCGTTTTGTCCTCAAAGGAAATCAACTCATGATTGTAGCCCTCTGGTGCATCATAGATTTCTCCTTTGCAGTTCTCTTCGCTATACAATGTAATACACGATTTTGTTTTGACAGACTTAACACTCCACCACCAAGCAAGTCTTTGATTCAAGTTCTGGCATGTCCTTGATGAATCCTCATAAGGGTATGTCCAATTATCTGTGAAAGTAAGTTAATTATATTTATTAGCAACCAAACTAGTTAAAGGTTTTTAAACATTGTCCGGGAAATTTATTTAATATTCTGTTTTGGAGTGTGATTTTAATATTCTAAAATTGATGAATAATTAAGGTTAATATGCAAAAGCAAAATATGTTTTTCAGTTATTACTTCCGTCGTAGAATATTATTTCTGGTTCTTTGTACTCAAATTCCATTTCGTGTGAATGGCATGCTCTAAATGAGAGTGTTTGATGATCGAAGTAAGTAAGTTGTGAATTAAACCCTGGAAACAAATAATGGACATTGCCGGTGCAGTCATTGTTTGAGAACAAAAGTATACACTGGTCTGTACTCGCAAAGTATATTTCCCCCGTTATTTTATTAGCAACACTTTGACATTCTGAAACATTTTGCCATTGGGCTTCTGAAATAAATTAATATATGAGGTCATTCAATTGTTATTTTAAATTTTCTGTTTAAATCGTAAAGAAAATATTATACAGATTTATTAAGGATTATCCAATATTAAATGAACATTCCTTTAATAAATTGTTTAACTATTTATTAATTTATTCCACTTAACCTGGCTTACCTAAATCCCAATCGTAGCTTCGTAATTCAAGGTAAGCGTTACAGTTTGGCTGAAGCCAAATTGTCAGTAGCACAGTAAATTTTAACAATCGTAACCAATTCATTTCAAAAGTAACTAATTGCCAATAACATTAACTTTATTAAGAAAAATAGTTACTGACAAACGAAACGTATGAAACTGACTAACAATATTACACACAAGCATGTAACTTCAAAGATTAATTATTCTTCCCAAAGGTTTAAAGTGTTTTGATCGTGTTTAACGTTTTTAGCAATTAATAAACATTTTATCAACGCTGGTTTGTGTAAAACTCATTCCTTTATCAGTCTTCGTAAAAGCAATTTATTTCTGGTTTTCCTGCTTCAATTATTAACCGAATGTGATAGATTACAATTTATTCCGTTTTTCCTCATACATTTAAAAAAGTATAATAATTATCAAGAGCTGGTAATTCAAACAACGTTGTCGGCTACTTAATTAAATATCAGCGATAATATAAGATAATTTAGACGTCAACAACTGATTTATTTTTTATATTTTTAAAGCATACACACTTTAGTTCTATGGAAAGATTAGTTGCAAGTTTAGGGCAATAAAATTCATGTCTGTATGCACAACGCTTACAAAGTATTAGGAAATTCCGATCTCATAAACTCGTATGAAATCATGCAACATCTTGAATGACATCCACTATAAATTGAACTTTGACCCAACACGTATTAATAACTTGCCAAAATGACAAAATTAAGTGTTTCATAAATATGTTCGAGTAATAAGGTTTCTTGCTCATGCGGATGCATACGTAATGCATTAATGTTATTTTCCTTAGATTTTGGGTACCTTTGAATTATCGAGAACTTCCAATTAAGATATTACATTAGGGGTTAGTTAGTAATGTGGTAAAGTTAGACCTAGATAAAATTTTGCTTAATATGCATGAATTAATTGACTCAAATAATTTCTGGAAAACGTTTGCGTACTGATAGTAAAACGGTAGAATGAAGCTTATGTCATCAAAGAACTTGTAATTTTTTATAATACAGAATTAATATCAAAGATTTAATTTTTAAGGGCATTAATAAAATTTGATAATTCATAA
Organism: Lepidocyrtus fimetarius; assembly: GCA_036507315.1. NCBI lineage: Eukaryota > Metazoa > Arthropoda > Collembola > Entomobryomorpha > Entomobryidae > Lepidocyrtus > Lepidocyrtus fimetarius. The sequence goes on from JAANSO010002509.1 coordinate 11,712, forward strand.
TAATATTATTATTAAATTTTTACTAGCTTAAAATGTCAATTTTCTTTCTGTTTATAATAAAAAAGCATGCAATCATTTTAAGATTTTAGTGAATCGCTGCAATATCAGAGTCAGCGTGGTCATCAGATTGTTGCTCACCTTCAATCAAAGAATAAACTTTACAAGAAGTAAATGACATAACCATATTATCAAAATGCTCAGGTAGTTCTGTTGAGTTATCAAACTGATAACTTTTTCCCTGACAATACGGAAGAGAATAGAGAACTGCACAAGAATCCGTTGAAATCGCTGATGTTTTTCTCCATTCCTGTCTCATTAAATTCGTACATTTCTCCGTAACCCTTCCATCAAACAGTAAAGAAGTGAAATTCTTTTCAGCAAATAATTCAATATTTTCCTCTTGATAATCTTCTTCATTTACGAGTTCCACTGGCCGCTCCGGACAAACTTTAAACGATGCTGTTTTCATGTTAAAATGATCTTTTAGTAAAAGAGCGGAATGCGGAAGGACAGTGAACCCTTCCCCTTCACATTTTGTCTCGGAATAGAGAATTAAACAAGTATTTGTATCTACGAATGAAGCCAATCCGCGTTTTGAAAAGGGAAGGTTTCTGCATTTTGAGCCGACGTCTTCGTTTATGTAAATTGGAGCTGTAATTAAATTTAATTAAAATACTGAAAAATAGAAAAATTAGTTCTTTGGTCGTTAAGCTCACCCATTGTTAGAGAATTATCGGCGTAAAACTTAACCGCAAAGTGTTCATTCTGCTGTGAATTGTAATAACTTTGACATTCTTGGAATGCCACAGTCATTTCGCCAAAAAACGGAAGTGAAGATCCTTTTCTTGGCGGGACTTCCAAAGTGTACCCGATGAATTCATTTCTAAATTAAATGCCAATATTTATTTTAAATCATTTGAAAATTAAAATAAGTAAATCGATTGTTTTTTACCTTTCATCAACCGTCTCACATTTCTCCGTAGGAAAGAGAATGACGCAAGCGGTGCTCTTCACAGACATGACTTGACCTCTGGCAAAATACGGGAGAAGTTGGCATTTTCCAGTTGAAACCGTTTTATGAATTAATCCTACAAAAATTAAATCCAGTAATTAACATTTAAATTGAATGAAAGGTTACATTTTTAGCATTTTTAATTACTTTTGTAATCATTATTTTCATAAAATGAAACGGCCGGCCTGTCATCATTCTCAATTGTCCTTTCAGAACAACCTTGAACCGCTTTTCCATTCGCTTGCAGTAGAGAATACCAGGTGTAGTCCACCGTCAAGAATCCCTCCCCCTTTGCAATGATCGTCGTATCATCTTTAGTTTCCACATAGGATAGCTCCTCCAACCTCTGCCAAAGTTCTGAAGCCGTGAGGACCTCTCCATCGTCAAAGGTTCCGCTGACTTCGACAAAAACAGAGTAATTCACGGGAAAATTGCGCGTGGATTTTACCGAAGCCGAAACTTGATATTCTGTGCAAGGCGGAACTACGATGCTCTTCTCAATTGAAAAAGTTTTCGTCTGCTCTGTCGTATTTCTTAACTCGAGGTTATCTGAAGTTGTCTTCATGTCTTGATAAGATTTAGTAAGGGCCCTGCCGAT
>JAANSO010002510.1:0-13319 GCA_036507315.1 Lepidocyrtus fimetarius
TTTCTCAATGTTTCCAACTGCGCTCTCTTTTCTTGAAGAGTTGTTTGGAAATGGAAAACATCTTTAAATAGATTTTCCAAGTAGTCTACCGTCTTTCCCAATTGATTAATTTGTTCAAGGAACCCAGCCCATCTGTGAATATTTTCATCCAAATGATTCTTTGTTTCGACCATTTTTGCTGCGAGAACACTCCAGTCTTCTTGGAGTTTCTTTAGAGCTTCATTAATAGCTGGGTGACCAGCAGTTGCAGTATTTGCAAGTACGCTTTGAGCCGTCTCCACAACAGATTGTACTTTAGCGTATCCCTCATCTTTGTAAAGCAGGAGGTCATGAACTGTGCCCAATTTTTCCTCCAAATCTTTTTGAGAACTTGCACTCAAGTCTGCACAATATGAAAGTTTTTCTTTAATGTCTGTAAGCCACCTAGAACATTCTGCGATTTGCGTGTCAAAGTCTTGATGAGTTCCCACATAACCTTGCCATTTATTTGTGAGTTCTTTCACTTTATGTGAAACTTGCTGATATTTTATTGTAAGTTCAGAAGTGGAAGCTGAAGACATCCTCGTGGCTACGATTTGCTTTTGCAGATTTAGCGCAAGCTCAGATATCGCATCAACTTCCAACTCTCTTGCACGAACTTCACCTTGTAAAGTCTTCAGATCGGTAAGTTGCTCGATTTTTGTTGGCAGCGTAGGTTTCAAGTCGACAGCGTGTAGACGCGTATCCGCATCTTTCAACCAGTCCATGCATTTTTCCTTCTGGACTTCAAAATCTTGCCACAAGCTTAATTTCTGATTAAGTTGGTCAATACTTGAACTACAGAATAAAAATTGAAACATTAGCAAAATAATTTTACATCATGTCAAACAATGCAACTTTAAAAACTTACTTTACTGATGAAAGTAACGCTTCCCATTCCTGTTGAGAAGAATCAATTTGTGTCCTTATATTTTCCTGGTTTGTATCAATAGTACCCGGAATGACTTTCTCTCCCAAACTTCTAATTTCTTCAACTCTATAAGCTTCTTCAGGAAGGCTCAGTTGCAGATTCTTAAGTTTTTCTAGATTCGCATGTAAATTTATTCTCTCTTGGTTCTCATCACTCCACATATTTACAGTATTCAATGCTCCATCAACCCATTCGGTCATATCCTGAACTGCTTTAACATACTGCTGGTGACAGCACACGATTCCTTCGTACTGTTCCACAAAACCCTGTGCTTTTTTCAACATTTCCTGATGCTTATCAATAATTTGTGTAGCAATTTCAAGGCCAGATTCAGATCCTTCATGAAGATGACTGGCTTTCTCTTTAAGCTCCATAACGTCCTGCTGGTGTGACAGAATATCATGAAGCGTAGTCCTGTACTTTTGAAGCTGAGCTCGTTTTTCATCTAAAGTTGCCTTTAATTCAATTTCTTTTGGCAATGAGGCTTCCATCTCTTTAAGCCACTTGCTCAACTTATCTTTACTTTCTTCGAATCCAAACCAGCGAGAAAGTTTTCCATTATGGTCACGTTCTGCACTGCTGAGATCATCAAAGTAAGCATCAAACGCAGATTGCAGTTCAGCTAGCTGAAGTCGAATGATTTCTCTTCCATCTGGACCCGTAGAAGCGTAAAGACGTTCTCCAGATTCCATAACTGTGTTTAAAAGGCTCATTGAGGATTGTCGCCCAGAAATCTTTTCTTTTAGTTTTGCTAATCTCTGTTCAAGTTCTGCTCGTGTTCCAGTTGTGTCTTTTAATACTTGTGCATCCTCACGAGCTTCCTTGAGCCAATCCACAAACCGTGTATGATTATTTCTATATTCTCTATGATCTGAAACGGCTTGTTCGCATTTTTTCAAGATTTCCTTTTTAAAATTAAAATAAAGATGGTTACAGAATTGAAATGCATAATAAAGCCCAGAAATTTTTATTTTAAATTACTTTTGCAGTCATTTGAACAGACTCAAATCTGGAAGTGATTTGCTGAACATTTGTAGCGATTCTGCTTTCACCGGTAGCTTGAACAAGCTCAGAGCCATCCACCCCCATTCGGTCAAACTCTGCTTCCTTTTCCTTCAGGTTTTTCAATAAATTCTGTAATTTTTTAAATCCACATTTCTTTATAGGGAAAGCGTAACGAAAAAATAAACTGTTCCAAGTATATTTACATAAATAAAGGTTTAAATGCCACATTTACGTTACACCATTTACGAATTACGTTTACACAATAATTACCACATATTAAAGGAGTACACTTACTGTACAAATTTGCATTCTTTTTTATACGAATACGATGCAGAATAGGAATTAGCGATAGGTATAAACTTCCTAGGAAAACACCAAATTAAATTTAAGACGCCAGTTTTTGTACTGAATGATTAAACGAAGTGATACATACGAGCTATTATTATCATCACTTTTCCATTCCATAATTTACCATGCACTAATTATCCAAGAATTAATGTTAGCTGGATTTTTGCATACATACATAGTTTTGGTTAACTATATCATTAGTAATCTTCATGATTAGGTAAATGACAGGCATATTAAAACAGACAAGGTTACATCTTAAACATCTTACAAAAAGTTAGAACATTGAAAGCGTTAGGAAACAAAAAAGGCTTTTTGATAAATTTAGGATTTTTGTTTTAAGCAAAAAGGTCTTACTTGCTGTACTTGACCAGCAAGGTAGACAAAATCCTGGACGGTTCTACTCCGTGAATCTACTATCTTTGAAAAATCCTGTCAAAAAAGTAATTAATAAAAAATCCAAAACAAGAAAATACAAAAATATTTTGTTGATTTCCCACAAAATCAACTAAACCAAAAATATAACTAAAAAGTGCGCTAATATGAGTTCATGTTGAGTTTCCAAAATTGAATATCCGTAATTTTTAATACTTTACATTTACATGTACATTCTATCTAGTTTTAAGATATCTAAAGCTACCTATGTACAATATACAGAATTCAAAAATACTAATTCAGGTGTAAAAAGTTTTCATATTAATTATGTACCGGAAGTCGTGCATCCAATTGCTTATTTGCCACAATGCGGCTCCAATGCAGAATGAAAAATGAAACAAATGAAAGCTAAAACTTGCTAACGCATTATGTAATTGCATGATGATGTGTTGTTTGAAAGTGTTTAAGTGTTTATCATAAATCATATTCTCTGCATAAAAGCTTAGGTCATGCTTGCAATTGTAGCGATCATAATGATTGTATCATAATTGCGCTTTTTGAATGGCAGCTTCATTGAAGTCTTGTGGCCAACAGATGTGGCCAGTGATGACATGATGTATGTTTATAAACTTTATGTAATTTGTTTGTCAACTGAAATAACTGGCGTATTCATTCATGGACACACAAAAAAGTTACCTGGTATTTATCAAGTTGCTCTTCCTTCTCTTCTAAAGAGTTACATGGAGTATATGCCTTCAATGTTCCCTCAGCTTCAGACAGCCAGCTTAATAAACGATCAAATCCATCTTCATATTCAGACCATTGCTGTAGCCGTTCTTGGAGCAAATGACGGACTTCTTGAATGCCAGTTTTCAACTTCTCAAAATCGAATCTTTTGAATAAAACAGTTTAAATGAATTTAGTTTCCTGTGAGGCATCACTCATTCCAATGATGAGCTTATATATAAAAAAATAGTACTTACTTGAGATTGGTGGCATCACGTTCAAGTGTTTCTTTAGGAGGACCCGAAACTTTCTCCACTAGCCTAGCTAAAATATTGTCCAACATCTGGAGATGCCCTTCTCCCTCTCCAAGGGTCCCTTCTAATTCCTCCACCCTTTCCAATCTTCCCTGAAGAGCTGGTTTTCCTCCACTGTAGTCAGTACACAAGTTGAGTTGTTCCCATGTATTTTTCTGCCAGTCTTGGAACTTTTTCTGGACATCATTCCATTGTTGCATTGTGTCCAGAATCTCTTCCGTTCCGGTAATGGACACCAACATGTTGTTGAGAAGAGTTTCATATCTCTTATTGAGATCGTCAACGGTATTCTTCACTTCTGTTGGATTTGGTCCAAGGTTCTTTTGAATAATTACTTGCGCTTTTTCAGAAACCCCTTCTACAATTCTCTTGTGTGAAATGGCATCCTGCAACGTTGCCTTCAGCTTCATTAATTTGGAACGTGCATCAGGAATGCTAAGCCAGTTTGGAGGTTCCCCCATTGCTGATTTCTCCATTTGAGCCAACCATGCAAGAGTTTGTTGTAAATTATCTTGGAAACTTGACCACTGTTGTGATTCATTTACTTGTTTCTTTTGAAGTTCAGAAATGTCTTGGTCAAACTTATCAAATCTGTCTCTCAAATCTCTTAAATCCTGTCTTATTTTCTCTCTGCCATTGGCAGCAGTGTCTGGATAGATTTTTTCAGCGAGTTGAACCAAAACATTGATTTTATGGCTGATTTGTTCCTTATCGGAATTCAATGTGGAAACTTTCTGATTTCGCTGTGTTAAATCTGATTCTTTATCCAATGCGTTAAAGTTTTCTTCAAAAGTTTCCAATTGTTCATCTAATTCCTCATATTTAGTGTCAAAGTTTTTATGATCATCAACAATTCCTTGCCATTTGTTGACAACTTCTTTGCTCAGCACGTGCAGTAACTGATAACGATTATTAATTTGAAGGATTAATGGTTTAATCCTCTCTGCAGAACTGGCATTTAACAAGGCATGTGATTGATCCATGAATTTATTGATTTCTTGTTCATAATCGGTGACAAGAGCCCTTTGTTTAGAAAAGTTTTGGAAAGACTCTTGCTTCTCTGGAAGAGTACTTTGAAGCACCTGAGACCGGAATACAGCTTCCTGTTGGCGGAACCATTGGGTATTCTTTTGAAGATCTGTTTCAAAATCTTGCCAGCTTTTCAAAACGTTATGAAGTTTTTCAAGAATGTCATCAACACTTTCGCTTATCTGTGCATAAGTCTGTTTTGCTGATTCAACTTCATTTACAATTGATTGAGCTCCACCTTCCACAGTGTTTGCGATAACTGTTCCAGACAACTTTTCCATTTTCTCAAGGATTTCAGCACCTCGTGGAACGCTTAATTTCAAATTTTGAACTTCTTCCATTCTCCTAAGAATTTCTGCCTTTTCTCCAGATAAATCCTCCAACATTCCCAGTCGGTCTTTGAGCTGACCGTACCAATCATGATATTCATTTATGATTTCTTGGAGTTTTGCATGGTCCGCAACGCAACCTTCCAATTTTTCTAGTAGGTCTTTGCTCTTTTGTTTTAAACTTTGGAAAAGCTGTTTAATGGAAGTTATGTAAATTTGAAGGGAACTATCTTGAGTGAGGTCTACCAACTGCTGAGCCTTATCACAAACGGCTTCAACAAGTACTTGATGGGATGCAATTTCCTGATTTACAATTTTATGATTTTGTAACTGAGCTTTCTTTTCTTGAAGAGTGGACTTTAGCTGCATGTGTAGTCTCATACTCTGTTCAATTCCCTTTAGCCACTTGGTTAGCTCCTCTTGGCTTGTTTTGAAATCTTCAAATTGACTAAGGCAGGCATCCAATCTCTGCCATGAAGACTGCATTTGCTCCCCTAGTGTTTCCCAGCCATCCCTAAGCGTTCTAATTTGTTGGCGAATGATTTCTCGTCCATCTGGGGAAGTGTGAGAATAAAGTTTTTCACCTGCGTCCACAACACTCTCCATCTCTGCAGTTTTCTCAGTTCTTTTCTCCAGCACTTTACCAAGCTTTTGCTTTCTTTCTTGGAGAACAGTCATGTCACCAACAATTTCACTCAGCTCCTTGCATTCTTTTTTCATTCCTTCCAGCCATTTTAAGAACTCGGCGTGGCGTGAGTTAAATTGTTGGTGATCTTGAACGTAGCCCACATATCTGGACACCAAATCGTTAAGTGGTTGGCTCAATGCCGAAAATCGTGAATTTAATTGGGCCATTCTGCCTTGAAGCTCAACATCATTCTGTACTTGCTCCACTTCTTGAGTAACCCTTTGAAATTCAGGTGCCTTTTCTGCAATTTCTGTCTTAATGGCTTGAAGTTTAGTGAGATGTGCAGATTTAGCTTCCACTGTGCTTTTAAAGGATTGGTCCTTCAATTGCAGTTCTTTTTGCCTTAGCCATTGAGATAACTCTTCTAAATTCTCAACAAGATGAGAAATCTTTCCACAAACTTGTTGAACTTCTTCTTGAGTAATTCTGCACTTGTCAAGGAAGTTGTTCCATGTATCGTTTATAGATTCCAACTGCCTCTTCAGTGGTTCATGTCCTTTTGAATCTGTTTGAGATTGAACAACAGTCAACTTTTGTTTGCATTGCTCCAATTGTGCATTTCCCTCGTCTTCGTATTTCAATATCTGAGAAATTGTAGCAAGTCTTTGTTCAGCATCATCCTTTTCTCCAAGGGACTCGCTTGAAATCATATTAATTTCTCCTTGGAGAGGACTCATCCAATCCCTGAAACTTTCTAGTTGACTGTCAAATTTCTCATGTTCAAAAACATGTTTTTCAGACCGTGCAACAGCATTCTGAACATCTTTTTTAAGTGACTCAAAATTTGTAATGAAATCTTCCATAGAGTGGGTCATTTCCTCATCAGAGAATTCTTTTGCCTTATCTCTCAATGATAAAACCACATCGGAATGGGAGGTAATGTCTTGAAAGAGAGATCTCCTTTCTTGAAGGGCCTTTTTCTTTTCTATCAAACTTGGTTGGAGCTCGCCTAGTTTCTTTGCTTTGTTTTGGGCATCCTGAAACCATGACTGTACTTGAGCTTGGCTTTCATCAAATGACGACCACTGGAGTTGAACCGCCTCCAATTTCTTCGCCAAGGCGTTGCCCTTATCAAGATGTGCTTCCCATTTGTCCCTGACATTTCTCAGCTCTTGTCGAACGTGTTCTTTGCTTTCTAAAGATAGTCCTGGAACAATGCGCTCTCCATTTTCAACTGCCCTGTTGAGAAGTTGATGACCTTCTTTAGACTCAATAATTTCTTGAACAGTTTCCAAGCTTTTCTGAAGGTTTTGAGAACTTCCAGGTTTTCCACTAAGATTTAGACTTTCTTCAACTTTGGATAATTGACCGTCAGCATTGTCGATCCATTTTTTGGATTTTTCAAGAGAATCTTCATATTCTTTTTGTCCAGCGTTCATTGATTTCAATTTATCCTTCAGGTTTAAAACAAATTTCTTGACTTGCTCCAACCTTCCAGCCAGATGAGAACTAACTTGAGAGGTTCTTGCTTCTGGAGCAACTGCTTGGATTTCTTTACTGAAATGAGCAAGCTTTGCAAATTTAGTGGCCTGAGATTCAACTTCTTTTCCAAGATCATCAGCTTCTTTAATTTTGTCTTCAAGTTGATCAAGGCTGATTTGTGTAAGAGACTCAGACTTAATTTTTGACTCGACATCTTTCAACCAAGTTGAACATTCCTCGGATAATTGTTCAAAAGCTTTCCAGCTATCAGAGAATTCTTCAAGCTGTCCTTTAATTCGATCATGGTTACTCTCAACAAAATGCAAATCATTAATACTTTTATTGTATTGAGAAGCAATTTCATTGACTTTTGGATAATTTTCAATTTCTTGCAAAGTTTTTAGTGATGCTTGACATGACGGCATCTTTTCATGACATTCCACCACACCGGATTCCACCTCTGCCAAAGCACTGAGCTTTGATTCAAAGCTGAAATTGTCTGTTATACTTTTAGGATCGCACCATTTGATTTTCTCCACAATTCCGGAGATTATCCTATCAATGTTGTACAACTTATCTTGAAAGTCTTTCTCCAAAACCGAAAGTAGTGCATTATTCACCGTCCCGATTTGATTCTTACAAATCTCAAGTCTTTTTTCCATAGTTTTCATGTCTGTTGTAATCAAATTAGAATCCCAAACCGGATACTCCCCTTTGAGATCTGCGATGTGGGCAGCAATTTGACTAACTTCGGGTTTCAAGTTTTTGCACACAATAGCAGCTTCAGCTAAAGTATTGACCCTTTCGAGAATATCTGCAGGTGTGCCAGACCTATCCTCACATTTGGCAATGGTTTCCTTCAATTTTAATAATTTATCCCCAGTCTGCTTCATATTTTGTCTAATTTCTTGTTCCCTTTCCTCAAAAGAGCCGAGACATTTCTCAAGCTCTTTTGAAAGTGTTTCAGCATTTTGGAATCCACTTTCAATACCATCGACCATGTTCTTTAAAACAGGAATTTCTTTCCCATTGTTCATTTTTACTAGTTGGTTACTCTTTGAAATAATCGTCATCTTTTTATTGTATTTCTCTCCTAGCTCGTCCTTATACTGGCCAAGTTTGGCGCGGACCATTGCTCCATTAGAAAAGTTTGTTTTTGCCTCTTCCAAGCTGTCCGTAGTGTCCCCCAGCCACTTTGTAATTTCATCTTTGGTCCCTTCAATGGTTTTCCAAAGGACTAGTTGTGTCTCAATTTTGGGAATGTACTCTGCCAAGTCTTTATGTAGTTGCTCGTATGCTTTTCTAGAGTCATCCATTTCTTTTGCAAGGGCAGCCCCGTCAAAGTTTGGAACTGACAGAAGTAACGAACAAAGTTGTTGATTGAGAACTTGTGCGTTATCTACTAAAACTTTTTTCTTGTTTAGAGTTTCCAGGCATTTCTTTAATTGTTCTAGGGATGTAGCTGCCGAAGATGAATCGCCGGCAACCCCAGTCATTGCTGATTTGGCTTTTTCTCTTGTATCTTTCACCAACTTGTCAAGTTTAGATCTGCCGTCCATGTATCGAGCATACACGTCCAAAATTTCCACCATGTTTGACCACTGGTCATTAAGCTCAGCTTGAACTTTATCCCATTCAGTGTCAGAATTACTAATTATACTTTGCAGTGGAGCCGCACTGCTTGGATCGGAAATCATCAACTCGTTTGCTAAACGAACGGCGTTAACACGTAAACTTTCATGTTTTGCAAAGGCTTCAATCAAGCTTTGAAGGTCAGCACGGAGCTTTTCAAGTGCGGGATGGGAGCTCTCCTCAACGCTCATTAAGTCACTTAATTCAGCTTGAACTTCCTTTAGATAATTTTTCAAGTCGCTTTCCATTCCTTTCAGTTTCTCCCATTGGGAACCAACCTTCTCTGTTTCTTCCAAGAGTGAGTTGGCACTCTTATGCAAGTTCTTTAGACGATTTTTGATTTCAAACACAAGATTACCGGCCTTCAGAGGCATACCGTTTTGACTATCTCTTACAATCACGGAATTTGTCTGGCAGAAAATATCCAATTCATCTGCTTTGGGTTGCCATTCATCGCATTTCTCAGCGAGAACGTCAATATTCTTTTCAACTTCGTGAATTTTCGCCTTTTTAACATTTGGAGCTGACAGTTGTTTTTCAAAATGCGAGATGGAATCGCTACTTTCCGTAAACCAAGTGTTGAACTGGACCCACTGGCTTAAAGCGTGCTTTTGTGATTGAAGTTCTGACTCCATTTCTTGATATTTTTCAGTGGTTACAAGATATTTTTGAGCCATTGAAGTCTTGGCTGCTTGTAATGCTTTGGCTTCCTCCTTCACTTCTGCAAAAAGAGAACTGCGATCTGTGTATTCCAATAGAGTTTGGTGGATATGTTGCAAGGCCTGATCTAACTTATCCCTGTATACTTCTCCAGACTTTGCTTTTGTTCGGAATTCTTCCAAAAATTGTTGCAAATCAGAAACTTTAGCGTCTGATTCCTGTCTTGCTATAATTGCATCAGACAAGTAATTCATTTTGCCCCTTAATTCATTTGCAAGACCGGTGAGCCTTCCTTTCAGGTTGGAAAGTTCCCCGTTGAGGGCGGAAGCTCCTTCAGGAGACAAGTTTTGAACGACATTATCACATTCTTGGGTAATTCCAATAAGTTGGGATTGATGCTCAGTAACCTGTTTGTTCAAGTCTTTAAGTTTGGAAAGAATATTGTCCAGCTCGGAGGCTGTCAAAACTTTCCTGTCCACTGGCTCCTGAACAATTTGTTCTGTTTTTAAAAGCCACTTGTCAAATTCTTCATATGTTTTTAAATACTTTCTCCAGTTTTTAATCAAGTTATCACTTTTGTCCTTCCATTGAAAGACTGTATTTCCTATTTGAGCCATTTTAGCTAAAGTGGTGTCGATATCGTCTTGAGCTGTTCCAGTCTTTACAGCTTTGCCACTCCGCTCATTAATCTGTGAAACTTTTGTCTGTTGTGCTTTCACTTCACCAGCAAGTTCGTTTATTCTCAAAGAATTTTTCTCTGCTTCTTGTAGGGTGGAAGGTCGACTCCATCCCATGTTTACATTTACTTCAAGTTTTTCAAGCCACGGTTGTACTTCCTCCAGCTCGGCTTTGCATTTTTGATAAGAGTGGAGAACTTGTGCTGTTTGCTCGCTTTGGACTGCAACTTTTTCATGAAGATTGACCAGTTCAGCTTTGAGACCATCAACCTGTTTGAGTATCACGTTACCCTCTTCAGCGATACTTTCTTCTTGGTCCATTTCTTCATCCTGCAATAGCCCTTGGGCTTCCCTTTCCAACTTTTCCAAAAGCTTCATTCTCTCAGCTATTTCGTCTTGCAATTGCTGCGCTTTTTGTAACAGTTCTTCTGGAGGCATGTCTTGAGAACTGAGCAATAATTGAAGCTGCTTCTGTGCATTCTTCATCCAATTTTTCATGTCTTCTATTTGTCCAGCAAAGTTGGACCATTTTTCATTAAATTGCCCTAAATGTAATACCTTTTGCTCCATCAAGTCCAACATTTCTCGCATTCGTCTTTCAATTTCAGTCACTTCTTTTTCCAAAACGGGACGCTGTGCTGGACTAGATACGTCACTGAGGCTTTGAGAAAGATTACGAAGTCTTTTTAACATATCCTCAGTTGCTTCTCGAAGGGCTACACTCATGTCCTGCTTCACACGCAAGTCTTGTGCTAATTTCTTTGGATCATGCTTCGGCACCAACTTTCTGAGCTCCGATTCAGCTTGTTCCAACAGTTTTAAAATGTCTTCTCTCTGTGTTCTGTATTCTACCCAGACTTTCTGACTCTCTTTTAATTTTTTAAGACGATCATTGGCCTGGTTGTAAGTTTCATTCCAAACCCCTTCCAACTCATTTACTTGGGAATGGATAAACTGTGGGGCATTGTGATCTTTTTGCAGGTCTTTTCCTTTATGCAATAAACTTACCATGGTTGCCCTTTGTGCTTCTAGTTGTTTCAAGACAGCTTGATGTTGACTAATCAGTCTTTCAACTTCCTCTAAACTGTCGGGATTCACTTCGCCACTAGAAAGCTCGTGAACCTTATTGAGAGCAAGGCACACGCGTTGAGCCTCTTCCCTGTATGCATAACATCGAGAATGGACTTCAGTTTTGACCATTGTCAGCTCGATAGTTGGCACCAAGTTTTTATAACGAGTGATAAGCTGCTCCAGAGCATCTTGCTCCTTTAGGGCTTCCTCATCTGCCCGCCGAGAAACTAAAGAGTCAAGCATTTGAACAAGCTTTTTCATGTCTTCACGTCGTCGATCGAACATCCCGACAAATGGCCTGTGAAAGCAACAGAAAAAATGTTTTTCAATCAAGTCGCACTGATTTTAATGTGACAAATATTATTCGCTATAGGTTTACAATTACTAAATCCTCTGTAAAGGTGTAAAACTTTAAATATGTACTCAGAGATTGGGATAATTGATGGGACAAAAAGCACAAGGTGTACACTACAGAAAAGGGATATATTTACTTTGACATACCCTTAAAGTGAGTAGCTGCATGCATATTTACGAAGAAAAATTGTTTGTGAGTGAAAAAGTGACATTTGTGTCATTTGTAAATTTTAATAGATAAGAATTTCAGAAAGCAGATTCAGATTTTTAAAAATCGTTCTTACCACAAATTTAGCCTTTTCTTGTTCAAATTGTTTGGGATCATTTACTTCAAAAGCAATGTTTTGTAACGCAGCATCTACTGAGTTCATCCATTGGACTACTTCGTCGAATCTGACAGAAAGTATAAGAAATTCAATTTTATGATGATGGAAGGATACGCCACTTTGTTGTTCAGCAACTTCAAATTATAAACACTTACTTGGCTCTGTAAGTATTCCACTGTTGTGGAATTTCCTCCAACATCAGTCTTAAATTTTTGACACGTTCGTTAACGGTATTGGAAGCTTGCTTGGCCTGTTCAAATATAAACACTTACTTGGCTCTGTAAGTATTCCACTGTTGTGGAATTTCCTCCAACATCAGTCTTAAATTTTTGACACGTTCGTTAACGGTATTGGAAGCTTGCTTGGCCTGTTCAAGCTGTTCTTTCAAGCTTTTGTCATCTGGGTACTGGACGCTAAATCGACTTTCCATTTGACATAATTTCTCTAAATGAATACGTGCTTCAGCCGGTAGCTTTCCATGCTCAAAGAAATCCACATATCGAAACATGACATATTTGTGGGTCTTCTTTCTTATTCAGAAGTTGATGCTCCAGCGCAATTTCTTTATCGATTTCTTTAAGAAGTGAAGCCAAAGCTTCTTCCTCTAATCTAAACTCAAGCTTAACAACGTGCAGCGGAGCTACAGACATAATCTTTTGCCATTTTGATTGAAGTTGTTCCACAGTTTTCTTAATACCTTCGTACTCTTCAGGGGAAACACATTTTTTAAGGTCATGACTAGCTTGGATCATATCTCGAAGAGGTCGGTCATTAATTTGTTCAAAATAACTTTTATGTGCTTCAACAGTTTGTTTGGCTTCAAGGTTTCTTTCGAGAAGAAGTTTTTCTGCGGTCGTCATCCAGTCGGTGACAACTTGTTTGTTCTCTTCGTAGTTTCTCCAACAACGAATAATGTCTGTAAGGCGATGCTCCCACATTTGTGCGTTGCTTTCAACAGCTTTAAAACGCTCATTGAGCTGATGCATATTTTGGGCAATTGATTCAACTTGGGTTCGCTCTTGCCCCGTGGCTGACTTTACTATTCCCATCACTATTTTGTTTTTACTTTCTAACATTGTTTTGTAATACAAAGATTTGGCAAAGAATTGCTGAAAATAGGAAAGAATATTTTTAGCATAAAGATGCTGGTTATTATCTGTACTGCTTCATTCGGGTAATTTGACTTACTCTATGCTTATCTAAAATCTTTTGAGACGCTTGTGGACCACCGGTTAAAGTATAAGAACTCATCATATTCTCTGCAGCCAGGAGCCAATCAGTAATCTCTTGTTGCCCCGCAAATAAAGATTCTTGCTGGGTTAAAATTGAATGGACTTGGGCTTGTCTTTGTGGAAGTTGTGCTCGGACTCGAACAAGACATTCTATAATTAGATATTTTAAAGTGGTTATCTTTCAC